>JANHFL010000543.1:490118-507804 GCA_032468155.1 Oxyrhabdium leporinum
GCTCAAGGTTGACTCAGCCTTCCATCCTTCCGAGGTGGGTAAAATGAGGACCCAGATTGTTGGGGGCAATATGCTGTCTCTGTAAAACCGCTTACAGAGGGATGTAAAGCACTATAAAGTGGTATATAAGTCTAAGTGCTAGTGCTATCCCTCAACTCTAATGTTCATACTGGTCTATGTGAGCCTGCCTCAAAAGAGAAAAACGACATTCTATAACATGAGAAAAATTCTTTGAACTAAGGGATATAAATAACTAAAAGCAATGTTTTTAACACTAAAGGCAATGATTAATTGTGCTGGTCCAAGCTCAACTAATGTGGGGGACTCTCCCTCTTTCCAGTTTCCTTAATTTAGTTCTGCCACTCAAAATACCAATTTTATAAAGGTGGGGATATGGATCATCTTACAATTGAATAGTACTTTTTTCTGTTTTGGATTTGTTTTTCCATGCTAGTGTTAAAGGAAGATGGGTTTACCTGTATCTGAATATCCTTGGAATTTATTACTTCAACAATACCAACAACATTGTCAAATACAAGGCCAAATTTTTTACAGTTGTCTAGAAAAGAAAGAAAAGGATTATATAGAGTGTTTATACAGTTATATTGTTTTTCATATGAGAAGGCATTATTTGCCACTTCTTGCAAATACCTATGAATAACTTTAGTTACATGGTTATCCCTATAGATGTCAATAAAGCTATCCTAAAACCTTATATTCAGCTATTAACCCCTTGCAGAATTGAGCAGTGTTACACTCTGCTTGTTTATTTGGAAGAATAAATGAGTGCTTGCCCAGAAGACTTGTAATGGACAGTGCATTTCTAAACATGTTTATTTGAAATTAAGGTCTGCTGTGCACCATAAGACTTGCTTAAGATAAATATGCATTTCAACTTTAGACTTGTCCTAGAAGTGAACTTACCAACAGTAATGGAATTAACTTTTCCTTTTATCTGTAATGTAGATTTATTGCACTTGAAGATGTAAGCTACTTGCTTGAGTTCAGTGTCTGAAATTAATAGATCATTCTTGTCCTCCTGGTACTCCTGCATTGTTTGAAAAAAAAGTTTAATTGATCTTATATTATAATAGCTATTACCTCAGATGAGAAAGTAGTATTTGCACTTTCCTCTCAATCACTACTGTTTAAAGACAGAGTAAAGGCAAGCGGGGAGAGAAGGGAAAACGTAACTTGCAATTACATTCTACAATTGTTTTATATGTTTCCCAATTTAGCAGTAAGTATCGTTAGGACATAACACTGTTTATGTTTAAGACACTTTGGTATAGTCATTAAGGTGCTGGTCCAAAATCCAGGAGACTGTGGTTCTAGTCCCACCATAGGCATGAAACTTGGCTGGGTGACTTTGGGCCAGGTATTCTCTCTCAGCCTAACCCACCTCACGGGATTGTTATGGGGAAAAAGGAGGCAGAAGTATTAGGAATGTTTACCTCCTTGAGTTACTGTACATATAAAAGGTGGAATGAAAAAATATAATAACAGCTATACATAACGTATTAAAAAAGAAATGGTTCAAAATGAAAATCAATACAGTACGTTAAATATTTGTATGTAAAATAAATAACAGAAGAATGAACCAATCACTTGTTTGCTGCATATGCCCCCTGAAACATACATATTACTGATCCTAGAATACTCCCAGGACAGACAGCTAAAATTTGGTAGCAAAATTTCAATTCAGTAACATGTTTCCGTCCTATAGTTGCTATCACTTTCAAATACGGGGCCAATGATCAACCCTAACCCTTAGCAGTCCTTGAGAGCAAAATAACAAAATTATACTGTCTAGCCACAAAACGGTTTGTCATTTTTTTAAGAGTGTGTTCTATCTTGAACATTTGGCCTTAGGTAAAGAAACAATTTATATTGGAAATGAAATTTAGTCAACAATAAGTTAATGCCACCACCTTTTCCCTTATGATATAAGCAAACATTGAATTTTCAGCTGAATTTTGTAAATCTAGCATCATTCCTTTCTTCTCCTGTCAATTTCTTAGGATAAGAAATAGGGTACTGCTCTTCAAAAGAATTTGGAAATTACAGTAGAGAAATATGGCATCATATCAGTGTTTAGTTAACCCATAAAAACCAAGAAGACGGAGTAATGGTATTTACAGGGCTGTATCTCCCATCAGATGAGATCGATTCTGTAGGCTTATCTTGAGGGAAGCTGATGAAGGTCTCAGCTCAGGGAAAACACTAGATCTCTAGGCATGACTATGTTATTATTATAAGATTGATGAGGAAGAATAGAATGAGTTGTAACTATTCATTGTTTTTCCTTTATTAGCAAATGCACAAGGAATCATTTTCATTCCTCATTCAGTCAGAACGCAATCTTTGTAAATATGGAAATGTCTTACTTCTTACCTGGTAACAATTTAATCAAAGTCTCATGATAAATGTAAAATAGAGTTACTATATGATACAGAGTTACTATATGATTTCCAATCTAAATTACAGCCCTGCTACTTCTTGGTGACTGCTCATCCAAGTATTAACCAGTCCCAGCCCTGCTTAGCTTCTCAGCCCAGAAAGGCTAGCTAGATGTCGCTACCTGCTGGGTCCAATATACGTTTCAGTTGCTAACTTAAAATTCCTAGGAAATAAAACTATTAATCTTATTACAAAAAAATCAAGCACACAATTCTTAGGTAACTATTCAAAAGTGAAAAGTCACTTACAATGAATTGTAAGATAATTTATAGGTAACCTACAAGTGAGTTGAACTTACCACTCTCCATTTCTTGCCTTCAAGTTCTAACACAGGAGAGTAACTCTTTTGAGGAGGTATTTTGGGAGACACAGAATTATAGGTTTTGGTAGGAGATTGCATTGGTACTCCTTGAGCACGCAGACTGGGATTTTTATGAGTCTTCTGGTCATCAAATACATGTCGAAGCCCTATAAAAATCATAAGCAATAGTATACATTTTAAAAGTTTTTTTTACTTATAAACTTTGCTTTGTTAATATATGATACTTAAAGTATTATTCATGTACTGTATTTGGTAACTTAACATATATTTGAATACATCTATTTATAGAACATTCATTTGATTTAATTGTCAAATTTAAAAATATGGTAGAGCTTAAGGTTTCTCAGAAAGTAAGGAGTAACGTTAAGTCTCCTGGGATAATAATTCATTTTGCAAGAGGTACTCTCAGCCTTTAAATGTTATCTAAACCAGAATCATGACATAAGCTCTCCAAATGTTGGCATCTCCCATCACTTTTCATGTTATTGCCAAAAACTGTTAGAAGATGCTAACAATGGGAGGTTAGCTTCTTTGTCCTAACCTAAGCTATTTATTTTCAGTGCTCTTACTGACCTGAGTATCATCCAGATCATTACTTGCTTGCTTGCTTGATTTAAATTATATATCTTCCCATATTTTAAACAACTCTGGGCAGCGCCCAATTAATGCTCTTATTGGTTTGACTTTCTCCAGCACAAATGTGGGTATTTATATTTCAGTTAATCCCTAATATAGATAGTGATGTATAGCTGGGCCCATGTCCATACAACCATAAATGCGGTTGTAGTAATTAAAATAGGACAATAGATTCAAACATGGGCCTGCACAATGCCCCAGAAATAAAACATGAATGTGGACTTCTAAGGAAAAAAATGGTCAACTGAAGAAGGCTCAACTAAAAATACAGAATAAAGAACCAGCAGAATAAAGAACCAGTGAGTAGATCGGCTAATCGTAATTCCTCTCTGGACAAAGAAAGAACTTGAGATTGCCCACAAGTGCTCCAAACACTTGCTCTTCATGAGAAGACTGTAAGACAGCAGTCTCCAGTGGGCTTAAACTCTGGGAGACAAGGGAGTAGCGTTGCCTTTAAGGGTACTGGGTTCACATACTTCCTTTTCTAATCGCTTTCAGAAATGGCTTGTTAACTGCTTTTCAGCTATTAGGTATGTTTGATTCAACAAGTTTGAAAACAGCAAGTGAGTTCCTTCCAACCCTTCATGAAAAAAGTTTACAAGTTTGGATTTTATTTTATTTTTTTGTTCAAAATAAACAGCAAAGGGGTGAATTAGAACGTTGATTTTGGCACTCCGTTCTCCACTAACAATCTGTGCTCCACAGAACAATTGACACATTTGCTTAATAATCACTATACAGAGAGCAGGAATTGTAGTTGTTAAATGAGGCAATCATATGTGTGGATTGCTTAATGAGCACAGCAATGTACAACCATCATTCCAGGCTTAATTGTGGCCGTAAGTTGAGGGCTATGTGTAATGGCAGATACTGTTAAAATTAACTTCTGGGTCCATTGTTCAAGAATACGTCAAATGTTAAAAAAAATATTATTCCATTCTGTATTAGTAAATAACATTTAATTGCTCTTCTCTTTTACCTATAATCTTTAGTTCCTTCTATTCCTACTAGTGTCCAACCTTTAAATTTGATCCTATCATTTTTTTTAAAAAAGAATTCAAAACAAAAGAATTTTCCCATGGGAAGGATTCTTATAATTAATTTCAAAGTCCATCTGGACCCTTAGTCTGTTTGTAACTTTCCAAAATCAATACTCTAAAGACCCTTTTGCTGTTTATTCCAGAAAATATTTTTTCTTAAATTCGTATTTAAAACTTCTTTTAATAAGGAGAAGGAGACTCAGTCAATGGATGCAATAAAAACTTGCTGTTCCAAATGTTCTTAATATCTGGTAAGCAGTAAAAAAACAACAACCCAAAAGTGATTAAGAAATGAGGTTTGGTTGAGCTTTGTGTCCACACAAGGTACATTACATTGTAAGCTTAGATGGAATCCCTTGACTCCCAGCCGCTCGCATAAGTCAACTGCTAAATATTGGGTTCCTATGGTTTACTCATAAGAAGGAGCTGTCTAGAGTACATATGGGCAATCTCATAATTTCAACTTTGTCTGGAAGGTTTCGCCGGCCATGATTCAGCATCTGGCTGCCATCCTCACTGCTTCAGGGATGTACAGCTCACCATTTCTTCACCAGAAGTGTCTGCAGTGTCAGATCTCCAAGTTAAGCCTAAAGATTTTTAGCCTAAAGATGTTTGCATTCATGAAAGCAAGTGTTTCTAACTTTTATGAGAAAGCGTAAAAAGTAATGGTTTGAAGAGGTGTCAACTTATGGTAGGCTTCATACCTTTAGTAATTGTTTCTCCCTGGTTCAATTGCGCAAATAAGGCTGAACGAGCTGCAGTTGCATCATCTTTCGAATTTTCTGTATCAATGGCAGGAGGAGGTCCTGGTGGTGGCAGTGGTGGTGGTGGAGGTGGTGGTGGTTGTTTGTTCACTATAGCAGGCAAACTTGATGCCGCTGACACTACTGGACCCTAATTATATATTTTTTTAAGTAAACAGATGGGAGTTTCTGTAAAGTGCAATTTTACTCCAATGTTGTAAAACAACCAAATGAACAATTCAGTTAATAGACAAAAAAAGAGATATTTCTCTATAAAAGCCATACAGGTAGTTCTCGACTTACACAGTTTATTTAGTGACTGATCAAAGTTACCACATCCCTGAAAAAAGTGAGCTATGACCATTTTTCACATTTAAAACCATTGCAGCATCCCCATGATTCTAGGATCAAATGCTCGGCAGTTGACTCATATTTATGACAGTTGCAGTGTCGCAGAGTCATGGGATTCCGCTTTTGTGACTGTCTGACAAGCAAAGTCAATGGGGAAGCCAGATTCACTTCACAACCGTGTCACTAACTTAACAACTACAGTGATTCACTTAACAACTGTGGCAAGAAAGGTTGTAAAATGGGGCAAATTTCAATTAACAAATGTCTAACTTAAAGCAGAAATTTTGGGCTCAATTGTGGTTGTAAGTTGAGGACTGCCTTTGCTCATCAGCTATTTCACCTGGTAATTAGACTTTCATTGCAGCAAGGATGCTTGAAAACAGATGGTGTAAATTTTGTGCTTTATAGAGACAACACTAGTATACATTTACAGAAGAAACACCTTAACAAAAGATCTATGTCTCTGGGCCACAGTCCACCTGCTCTAGTAGGTTGTTATATGATCTTCTGAGCTTCACAGTCTCTCTTTTTTATGTCTGGGTATATGTATGAACAGAACAATATAGGACTCTGTAATTATATGAAGCATACAAAATTTTGTAGGGTTAGAGCCTTTTCACCGACAGAATGCAATTTTATTCTTTTAGGATTTTAGTAACTAGTTGATGTTCAGTTAAAACATTTTTCAGATGCTCAGAAGATATATATTCCTGAACAAGTACATTAAAGACAAACTTAGAAAACTTGGAATAAACACCTACAAATTAATCTGGTTTAAGGCAGGCACAATTAATATCCTTAAGATATACATACAAATATCTGTCCAAGAAAGAGTCAGGATTTGTAAAAATACTGGTAGTTAGGCAAGATGCACATAGTTCACAAAGCCTCAAACATTTGGTGGATTTCTTTTATTTTGGACTCTGATGTGCCTATTTTAGAGCTTATACTGTCATTTTCATGTTTCCTACACCTCAAAAGGGCAGGAAACTGCTGCCAGTTTCCATTCTAGCCTGAGGAGAGAAGCTCCAAGAGAAACAAAAGTGTTGTGCTTCACATTCAAGCACCAAGGTGCTTTTGGGTTGAAAAGATTATCCGATGAAATCACTGTTGCCTTCGGGATACCCAGTTGGGGGCTCCCTTCATGTCCCTATTAATGCGCTCGCTGAAATGGTACCTATTTATCTATTCATGTTTGCATGCTTTCGAACTGCCAGGTAGGCAGAAGTTGGAGCAACTGACAGCAGCGCATCCCGTCACACGGTGGCACTTGGGTCTCGAACGTCAGCCTGCTGTTTGTCAACCCAGCATTCTAACCACGTGTGTCACCACGCTCCTCAAGGGCTGTGCTAAGCAATAACAAAACAATACATGGACAAAGCCATGAGATTTATTAAGCATAGTTTATGACTTTGTTTTATATGTATATCAAACCACTCTGTCTTGTTCAAAATCCACAATCAAAGGAAGTTATGCCTTACTGCAAAAGGCAAAACAAATTACCTAGTAAATTTATGATTGATTGTTTGATCTGTGTGCTTCCCATCTTGTCTGGAATATATGTTAAGCATTATAGTACCTTTGCCAGTTCAGTATTAATGACCCAATAAAATTGGCTATTATGCTATGGGCTATGTATGAAAATTGACAAATACCTCATTGCTCACAACTTCTGCTTGAAAAAATGGTTACCTTTACATATCAACAACCACCTATGAAACATGCTAAAGCTGGAAGCTGTAATTAAAAATGCAATGGCTCAGCCAAAACCAAACATGCCTCATTATAGCTTAATAGCACAGACACTCAGTCACTGTGTGAGGGTTATTAATCAGTATCTTTGCAACTTCTGCCATCAGTTTTTAAAAGTGATCTTTAGTGGGAGAAGAACAAAATTAAGAAGGCCAACACTCTCATGTCTTCTCCATTTACAAGTTCCAAGTGAATTCCAGAGAAGCTTTTTAGTTCCTGCTGTCATTCATGAAACACTAACATTGGATTATTACTATAATTTACATTTAAAACCTGATATTCATCCATTTGACACAACTGTTTCCCTGAAAATTAATGTGAAAATGATACGTAGCAACCTCTAATAAATATTTTGGCACAAGTATTATCATATATTGCCTAACCATTTAAATAATGGACAATAACAAAAGAGCACAGCTGTCCCCCAAGGAGGCAGCTGACATAAACCTAGGAGACAGACATTGTAAACATTTGTGCTAAATAGTTTTTATAAACTGTTTATAAAGATTTATTGTTAAAACATCTGCTGCTCAGATTTAATCTAATGAATTGCTAGCAATAGCAAACACCTGCTGCATGAAGGCAAGGTCAACTCTTGAAAACCTGTAACATGCCTGGGGAATTATGATTTTACAGAAGCCATAAGCTGAACTCTGTGCATTAAAATACACAGAAAAGGTGATTTAAGTAATTTTAAAGACCAAGTTAGGTAAAACTGCAAAAGAATGCACGAACAAAATGAAAAAAGTATCAACCAATGTTATTGGCTTGGCTGGGACACCAACGTTGTTCTTTGTGATGATTAAATGTTTAAAATGTAGATCCAAGTATACAGATAGTCCTTGGGTTACTTACAACCATTCATTCAGCAATGGGTTCAACGTTACAACAATGCTCAACAAGGGGACTTACCATGGTTGCTTGGAGTTCTGGTCATTGCAGCAACCCCACAGTCACATGATTGAGATCAGGGTGCTAGGCACCCAGCTCACAATTGTGACATCACCATGAGTCAGTCATATGACTGCAGTTTCTAATGATCCCTGCTAGAGAGCAAAGTCGATAGGGAAGCCAGCAGGAAGTCAGGAGATGTGATCAGAATACTGAATAACAGTTGTAAGGGACCTTGTAGGACCCTTGTAGGGTCTAACCCCCTGCTCAAGCATTTCTGACAAGTGACTGTCCAGCCTCTTCTTGAAAGCCTCCAAAGATGAAGCACCCACAACTTTTGAAAGCAAGCTGTTCCATTGGTTGATTCTTCTCACTGACATAAAATTTCTCCTTATTTCTAGGATAAATCTCTCCTTGCTCAGTTTCCATCCATTGTTCCTGATCTGGCCTTTGGGTGCTTTGGAACATAGGTTGACCATCTCCTCTCTGTGACAGCCCCTCAATATTGGAACACAGCTATCGCCCCTGGTCCTTCTCTTCACTAGTCTAGTCATGCTCAGTTCTTGCAGCCATTCTTCATACATTTTAGCCTCCAGGCTCCTAATAAGCTTTGCTGCTCTTCTCTGCGCTCTTTTTCCATATCCTTTTTATAGCATGGTGACCAAAACTGCATGCAGTATTGTAGGTGTGGTCTTACTAAGGCTTTATAGAGTGGTATTAGTACCTCATGTGATCTTGATTCAATCCCTTTGTTAATGCAATTTAGGATTGCATTGGCTCATATTTAATTGATTGTCCACTAGGACTCCAAGGTCCCTGAGATCCTCTCTTAACAACATGCATGGCCTTTGTTTAACTGACATAATTGCTTTCGGTAAGTGATGTGGTCACATGTAGTTCCATTTAAACAACTTGACTTAGCATCAGAGTTTCTGGTCCCACTGCCATTACAACCTGAAGACTACCTGTATATAATTTTCCTAACTTTTTGGAAAAACCTCTCTTAACTCATTTATTTCATAAAGTTCTTTGTCCTGGAAATATACTGTTGCTGGGAACCAAAATGATATTTTTGTTTTTTCTCTTAGTTCAAGAATAATTTTAATCCCTCCAACACTAAGTTGGGAACAGTACTGTACAATAATGTATTAATTCTCTTTTTTCACAGTGGAAGGTAAGGAATAGAGCACTTACAGTTTTACTCCAGATGAGCCCAGTAGTGTGATATTCTTTTATGTATGCTTGAAGCTCTGTCCAAATATTCAGGAATGATTTCACCCAATCAACGTGACACAAATCACTGTAACACAATAAAAGCTATTTGTACATGTTCTTTAGGATCCCTTCTGACCTTCAAGTGAAGGAGACAATTGCCACTAATGGTAATTTGTAATCACTTAAATTGTATTTGAAAAGCTACCTACTGAAATTCAATAAAGGTAGTCCTTCACTTACGGCAGCAATTAGGACAGAAAATTATGTCACCTACGTGCTGGGTTATAAAGTGAGACTCTACTGATTAATGATGGCAACCCCTGCATCCCAGATGTCATCATTAACTGAATCCACAGTTGTTAGATGTGACATTTCTTGCTGGTTTCCCACAACCAAAGTCAGTACAGCAGGGGTGTCAAACTGGCGGCTCGGGGGCAGGATGTGTCATGCGAAGGCCACGCCTACCCCAGCTCCACGAAGGGAGAAAACATCGCAAAACATCACGTGATGGCAACGTGACGCAGCGAGTTTGACACCCATGAAGTAGAGAATCCAGCAGGAAGTTTGAACTCTCAGGCCTGCAGGCAGGTAAGTGGCTGTTGCCAGGAGGGGGTGAGGGGATGTACGAGGGGGAGGGTACATGAGATGTGCAGCACAGGGTGTCTGAGGCTGCAACGGAGGGTTGGGAAGTGTGTGTGAGGCGAATGAGGTACTGTGTCAGTTAGTGTGGGTGTGTAATACTATGTGTGTTAACTTTTAAGATTTGTAAACTTTAATTCCCAGAATTTTGGGAGTTGAAATCTGTAAGTCTTAAAGTTGCCAAGATTGGACACCCCTCCTTTAGAATGTAATAAAAATGATTCAGGCACATCAGCCAAGTAAAGTAGTTAAATTGGTTCATGGAGGTAGTGTTGGGGAACATTAACTTACCTATGCTTGTAGTCTTTTAACACCCTATTAGTATAAAATGTAGCAGCATCGTTCATCTCCTTTACATAAGGCCCTGGCTTAGCAGACTAAAAAAGAACACAGGAGCATTGTGTAAAACCACAGGAATCCATTTTTAAGAGAGAAAGAAAAGGTAGATATATTTTAACTGATAGATATTTCAAAGACACATAGATATATAGTTGCTTGCGCAGGTCTGTTTTGCTGACTTTGTTCTCTAAGAAAATTAAGGTCACTTCATGATACCAGATGACTATTTAGGACTATACTTGCAATTTCCTTGGCAGCAATATGGAAGCAGTATGGAATATTTGCCACCGCCCTATTCAGGAATGCTTTCATGACTTCAGTTTAGACTACAGGCATGGTAGTGATCTCCTAGCCATGTACTAAACAGATCCAATAGCTTTTCCATTGGTCAGTCAACTAAATGTTTCCATCCACCAATCCCACTATTGAGGGATGAAGTCCCATTCAACAAAGTGGGCTGTTTAAAGAGGAAATCTTTACAAGTGAGGTGGTGATATGATAGTACCATCAGCAAGCAATGAGGTCTGAACCAGAGTCAAACCAATCCAAGGTTGCATGGTAGATAAGGGTGAAAAAACTGGTTTTGTTTGGAAAATGTCCACTTCTAAAATTCAGAACTTACAATTGTTATCCATCCAAGAGCTGGAATACTTTCACTGACAGCAGACAGATGATTAAACATATTGCTTCCACGATTTCTCTCTCTGAACGTCTGGATTTCCTGAATCTTTTCTGATATTGGTTTTAGAAGAATGGCAACTTCATTCTGCAGTATAAAATAAAAAAATCAGTAGCAGAACAGAAATTGGTTTTTTGTATGTGTATACATGTGTGCACACAGACGCATATACAAACCAATTTTCTTGTCATTATTGAAGCTGAGATCTTCTCAAAATTTGTTCAGTGTGTTAAAGGTACCTAGCTCTAAGAACACTTCCACTACCAGATAAGTCATTTGTCTAATGTGATGATCACATGGTGTGTTTTGAAATATTTGGGGGTAATACCGAATGACGAAATGTAGTTACTCTGAACTAAAAAATCCCTGGGTTTTTTTTAAGGTTCTTACGTGATAAATTGTCTTGTGAGGTAAAATATGTTTCAATCATTATATATCTGGGAGCCTTCCTGTTCATTCTACCAAGAGGATTCATAAATATTTCTAAAGTTCTGCCCTGATAGCAGTAGTATTAAGAATAGTCCAGAAGATATCAAAGACCCAGAAAAGATCATGCTGAGGATTAGTACTTGTAGAACTTTATCCTTTTTAGGAAAATAATTATCCATATTTAATAAGGAAAGACAGTCATTTTAAGTAATATTAAATGTCTATGATTCAAAAGTTATCTCATTCCTAAAGCCATAAAAACGTCTAGAGTCATATAAGGAAATTGCAAAAACTCAGAGCAAAAAACAACAACAAAACAAACCTTACTGTAATATGTTTAATAGGAATTATGCTAAATTACATAGAGGTCAGATCTTACATTTCTGGATGGCTAATTCTGTATCTATCTACCTTGATACCATTTTTAGAGCCTTATTTTTAAGCACTATATTACACAAACACTTTCCCCCTTTTGTCTCATATTTTATGTACAGAGAAACCATTTTCTCAATCTTTTTTAAGCTGTTCTTTCTAATATGCACAGTTCTCATGGCGGTTAAAGAGATGGAACACATCATAGCACTGTGAAATTTCGTTAGCATTCCTCAATTTTTGTGTAGAGTAGATTCACTCAGGTTTAAAAGCTTATCCTAGGACAAGGATCCTCCACCAGCTTCAGCCCAAATTAATAGTTCCACCTTTGTTTCTAATGCTGGAGAGGTCCTTTTGGGTAAGGAAGTTTATTTAACAGCTGTTTTGATCTCACAGTACAATTGGTAGGAAGACCCATGGTGGCGCAGCGGTTAAAATGCAGTGTTGCGGGCTAATTCTGCCAACTGCCAGCAGTTCAATTCTTACCGGCTCAAGGTTGACTCAGCTTTCCATCTTTCCAAGTAGTAAAATGAGGACCCAGATTGTTGGGGGCAATATGCTGACTTTGTAAACCACTTACAGAGGGCTGTACAGCACTGTGAAGCGGTATATAAGTCTAAGTGCTATTGCTATTGCTACAGAACTAACCATGCACCACTAGAACAACAGCACAACCCAATGATAAATGCATAAGGGAGGAAAAAAAGGGCTTTGGCTAGGAAAATACAATCAGTTTTGGCAGGAAGAAGTCTTGATTTGTTTGTAGACCACTGGTGCAAATGAACTTTTTTATTTTGTGCCTTTTGACTGCCTGGATTTTAGTCCCTGCAGTTATTTTCTTGGGAAGATTTCAAAAGTAGTTTGTCATTGCCTCTTTCCTGAGGTTGAGACTGGCTCAAGATCACCCAGCTGGCTTTGTGCCTAAGATGGGAGTAGAACTCACTGTCTCCTGGTTTCTAGCCTGATGCCTTAAACCAGGGATGTCAAACTCGATTTCATTGAGGGCCGCATCGGGGTTGGGTTTGACCTTGGGGACTGGGTGGATGTGGCCAGTTCGACGTAACTTGTGTTGGGGGCACCTATGGCGGCCCAAGCTCTCTGCCAGTGAAAACAGAGCTTGGGAGGCTACAACGACCTCGTGCAACCCTCTGCCAGAGAAAACATAGCTCAGGAGGGCAACACACACTCCTGAGCTCCGTTTTCCCTGGCAGAGGGTTGCACAAGGCTGTCACAGCCACTGAAGCTCCATTTTCGCTGGCAGAGGCACCACGGGCCGGTCCTTTGCTGTTTCCAGGGCAGCCCTGTGGGCCAGACCTAAGCACACCACAGGCCGGATCTGGCCCTTGGGTCTTGAGTTTGACACCCCTGCCTTAAACAGTCCATCACATTGGCTCTTAATAACAAATGGCGTATACTGGCATAAATCACACAATAGCACTATTTTCCCTGCATAGAGTTATTTCTTGAATGGAAATGATCAATTGCATAATAGAAAATCAAATAAACAGAAATCACATAAAGTGAGGGAAATTGTATTTTAGTGGAAATTCTTTATACATAATTACACTTTAGTTTTAGTTTATGCCTGTTCCAAAATGTTTTTAAAATAACTTCCCACTTCTTGTTTACTTAAACAATAATTTGCAGTTGTTTTGAACATATTGCTTCAGTTGAAGCATTTGAAATAAATTCCAAATAAGTAGAAAAGTTTTAAATCACAGTTTTCCGAAGAGTAATTTTGCAGGCAGTAACTACTAGCCAGCTAGTATACGTAAACTGTAGTATCAGATGATGGTTTTCTCATGTGACCATTTCTACTTCACGTACAAATATAGAACATGACCATAAAAAGGAACAAAGCATTCACTCTGCTAAGTAATTTATTGTAGTTGCTACAGGATTGACATGCCAGCTGGAATTATCTTCTTGGCTCTTGCTATTTTTGCATATGCAGGGAAATGACAGGCTTCAAGATGGAATAAAATGTAAGCACTGCTGGCAGAAACATATCTCAGAAAAATCACAATGAACAAACATTTCTTTATGACTTGCTGGGCACGATGCTACATTTGAACTAAAGAATCCTAGATGCTTCAGAATGTTAATGGTTTTGCTTTCTGTTATTACTTTAGGATAAATCCTCCCCTATCTATAACATTGCTTCTGAATATTTGCAAAGCTGTGAAGACATGATCACCAACAGTTTATTCATCCACCACTTCACAAACTGTCTGGAAAGCTCAATGATACAACTGCTTACTTTTCCAAGAGTTGCTGTCATCTTAATATGCTTTTCTCTGCTCTGGGAATAATGCTTCTTCTACCTGTCTGGGTTTTGCTTAAGTTTGTGTCTTTAGCTTAAAGTGCAAACAGAAACAGATGATGACACATTAACAAAGTATTTTCTGTTCTGTTCATATCAAGTTTTCTTTATGCTGAAATGCACTATTTGGAAACCTACAACACATATTTCTTGCTTTCGACAAGATGCAACTATTATATCACTTGCAGTAGAAAATGCTACTGAAACAGATGAACACTTGTTACAGAATATTTGGCATGACAGCTGTGTTTTACATACACAGATACAGCTGTGTTAATTTTACACTACATTTCAGCTTATGACATAAAAAAAAATGTTTTTCTTTCACTTAGGAGGACTCACCATATCCTATATATTAATCAATGTTGCTAGAGGTTCTAGTTAGTAATAGTTAACTTGGGAGCCACCAGGAACTGTGGGAGGTCCAAAATACTGGAGGATACCAAATTGTTTGATAATGCGTCATCAAGCTGGTGTGAATTCTTACTAGATAGATAATTTGAACCTGGTTATTTTCACCTTGAGCAAAAACTCAAGGATGATTTGTGCAATGAGTCATTTCCTTGTTTTCTTGGCTGGTTAAGGTATTCCCAAGTCTTTTCCAACACCAAGTTTCAAAAACATCTTCCTAACCTGCTTTTTCAAAGTCCAACTTATGCTTCCATAGGGTGTCACATAGAATGCCACTGCTTGCATTATTCTGATTTTTGTAGGTACAGACACATCACAGCACCTGAATATCTTCCTAGGGCCTTTGTAACTGCTCTACTAAGTGATAGTCTATGGCTGGTTATTGTATCTGCTGTAATCAGTTTTGTCTTCTTTATATATAATTTTAGTCCTACTTTTTCAGGGTGCTTTTTATTTTTATTACCAGAGCTTGTAGATGCTTTGCACTGTCAACTGTCACAGTAGCAATAGCACTTAAGAGTAATATACTGTTTCACAATGTTTTACAGCCCTCTCTAAGTGGTTTACAGAATCAGCATATTGCACCGAACAATCTGCGTCCTCATTTTACTGACTTTGGAAGGGTGGAAGGCTGAGCCAACCTTCAACATGTAAGAATCAAACTGCCAAACTGCTGGCAGTCGACAGTCAGCAGAGTTAGCCTGCAGTACTGCATTCTAACCACTGCGCCACCATGGTGTCATCAGCATAGTGCAGGTGACTGAATTTACCTTCATATATATTAAGTCTGTCAATATCTTAGAAAAGATTACTGGGTTTTTAGGCAAGAAGGACCATCGTTGAATATTTTCTTAGCAGCTCCGGTATAAACTGTGTTTTTTTTTTCTTTTGGACTTTTATTGTTTCCATTGCTATACTTGGATTATTATTTCTGTAGCACAGTAGTAAATATCTTAAAGGATCGACTTTTCCTCCTCCCTCTTCCCTACTTGAATGAAAAGGAATTAATTAAGTTTCATATTGGCTGCTAACTTGCATTTTGTAAGAAAAAAATTACATTCACTTTGCACTTAGCAGAATTTGCTCCAATATCAGATTAGATGCCATTTACCTCAGTATAAGGGATGCTAAATTTGTTTAAATAATTCAAGCAGTGGTGGTTTTTAAATAATTTTACCACCGGTTTGCTGAAAATGTGAGGGTGCACGCATGCGCAAGTGTGGCTTCCGTGCATGCAGCTTTGCCGTGTGGCGAAGCTCGACCGAGCAACCTTTCAGGGCCTGCTCCCCTCCATCTCTGCTCTTCAGGGCAGTGGCTGCTTCTCTCCGCTGCTGCTCTTGCTGGGAGAGCGTCTTGTGCAGCTTAGCAGCTGTGAGCTGCCGCTTTTCTCAGTCCCATCCAGAAAGCACTGTGGCACAGTGAAGCAGCGCTGTTGAATGCTGTTTCTCTCAGCCGCAGAACTTTCCGGATGGGACTGCAGCGGCTCACAGCTGCTAAATTGCACAAGACACTCTCCCAGCAAGAGCAGCAGCGGAGAGAAGCAGCTGCCAACCCGGAGAGCACATGGAGCGTCTCCGTGAGCGACCGAGGCTCAGCAAGGGACGGAAAAAGAGGCTGTAAGATCTCCGCTGCAGCGCTTTCCAAATGGATCTTCTTCAAGGTTCATTCCCAAACTGCTTTGGCCTTTCTGCACTCATGCCACCCCCACCCCCGCAGCCCTTTGGTTTAGCAGGGCGGGCCGCAGGCCGAATAAACTGCTTTGGCCTGGGGGGGCGTAGTTTGAGGCCAGAGGGGCGCAGTGGGCGGCGGCAAGCCAGCGGAGGCTCTGGGGAATGGTGCTTCCCCCAACTTGGACTAGGCGAACGATGAGCGGGTGGAGGCTCCGGGGGAAAGGCTGGAGCCAGGGAATGGCGCTTCCCCCGACCCGGCCTAGGTGAAGGGCGAGCGGGTGGAGGCTCCGGGGAAAGGCCGGAGCCGGAGAATGGCGCTTCCCCCAACCCGGCCGAGGCGAACGGGTGGAGGTGGGGCAAGGCCAGAGCCGGGCGATGGCACGTCCCCAGGCCCCGACCTGAGGGGCAAGTGGGCAGCATTCTTATGTTTGGTGAGCAAAGCGGGTGAGGCGCGGATATTTGCTGGGCCGCGTGGCGAAGGCGAGATATATAGGGCAGGGTGGGGCAAGTGGATGGGGCCAGCCAAAGGTGGTATTTGCCGGTTCTCCAAACTACTCAAAATTTTCACAACTGGTACATCTGAACTGGTCTGAACTGGCTGAATACCATCTTTGAATTTAAGATGGTCCCTTATTATTAACTTGTAACATCATACTAAATCATGGTTTGCTTTCATCAAAGCAGATGTTAGTCATATCTTCTTTGGGCATTTTATGAAAATATGCTTTGCTAATCATAATTTGTTAAATATGATATAACTGGCTGTGTTTACATATTTATTTATTTATATCATGCCTTTTAACAAATAACTCAAAGCAGCGAACACACACATACTCCTTCTTCCTCCTATTTCTCCACAACAATCCTATGAAGTAGTTTGTTGTGAGAGTGACTAGCCCAAAATCACCCAGCTGGCTTTCATGCCTAAAGTGGGACTAGAATTCAGGCTCCTGGTTTCTAGACTGGTGCCTTAATTGCTAGATCAAACTAAAAACCAAACCAAACCAAACCATGATAATTATGGTTTGGAAATCTCAATAAAGTTTGCACAATATGCAGTCAATCCAAAACAAATCACATAGTGGTTCTCTTGCCAAGTATGAATCAGTAGTTTGTGTGTGGGGAGACAATTTTTATATGCAATTAAGTTGTCATTTAATGAGGATTTCTTACTTCACAACTTTATCAGAACTATTACCTAGAAAATTAAAAGAAATTTTGAGATATTTCCAGATATTTAACCAAGATTGAGAAAGTCTTAACTTTATTTCACATCAGAGGACACATGCTTGATCTAGTTTTTGTCTCGGAACAGTGGAGGAGTGACCTGATTGGCAATGTAGCCAAGGAAGCCTTGTCATGGTCAGATCACTCTCTCCTTAGAATAGATCTTCGTACCACCACCCGCCCTCGC
>JANHFL010000543.1:523197-542134 GCA_032468155.1 Oxyrhabdium leporinum
ACAGCAAAGGTGTACTGGCACACATTCCCATATAGATCTAATCTGAGGGAGGGTTCATGGTGTGCATTTTGTGACCTTAATATATCTATAATGCCAAGATGTTGTTGTGGTTTGGGGAGCTAGTTTGAACCATATCCGAAAGTTCATCTCAATTTTTGTGGGGTTTTTTAGAATTCAAGATTTTTGTGGGTACTACTATCAGTCTAGACTTTAGAACAAAAGTTGGCAAGGCCAGATCCTGTCCTTTCTTGCCTCTTTGTGTGCGGCTGGCAGGACTGCAGGCCAAACAGTCTGGCAGGCATTAGGTAGCACTAGCTCTCCAGCAAGGAGGCTGTAGATAGACTGCTGCTGCAGCCCAGGATTCTCAGCCCCAGCCCAATCCTGTCCTTGGGAGCTCAACTGAGGATCCAACCTGGCAATCTGTCCATTCTTAGTTTGTGAGCTGTATTATAACAGGTGGACTGCATTTGGTCCACAGGTTGTAGTTTGCTGACCCCTGGAATAGACAATCTGAACAGTGCCCTTTAAAAATTTACAGAAGGAGAATTGATAGTCTTACTTTATGTTATATGAGCCCCAGGAAAAAATGAGAAAATCTTGGCTATGCAACTCCAAAGAGTCAACTGTATGGAAGTACTCATTTTTTTGCAACATTAGAACATTAAGCAGTCTGAGCCAGTACTTGAAAGGGGAGGCAGGAAGGTTGGTTTAGGCTGTGGACGAAACTCTATGGTGCTTATGCTGACCAAGAATATTGGTAATAGCAGGGATCTGTATATTCACCCTGCATAACAAGTAAATAAACTTCATATTATAGAGGCATAATTTCCTTCCAAGGAACTAGAAATCCAATAAACACTGGATTCCCTGAAACTTTCCATTGCTTCAAAATGAAATGCAGTTTCTCACTGTGTTCATTGGTAAGTGTCAAGCACCAGGAAAATAAAGAGATCCAGACAGTTCACATGGGTATAAGGATTTATTGCAAGTTTAAGCTCTCTACAAGAATCTGAACTACTAACAGGCCAAGGGAAATTAGCAGGAGATAAGAATAGAAGGAATTCAAGCTGAGCTACATTTAGATCTCTTGTGGGCCCAAAGGGACTCATGACTGATGATGTATTTGACTCCTCCCTTGGGCTCAGCCTGGTCATCTCCTACATTGAGGGTATGCCAGATAGTATCTGGAAGGTGCCAAATTGTCGAACTATGAAAGGTGCCAAATTGTCGAACAATGCTTTAAAATATTACGGTAGGTTCTCTTCCTTTCAGTCAAAAGAATTCTAAAGCAGTGTGTGTGGGGGGGTGTAATTAGAATTTCCTCTAATCCTAATTAAATTCCCATCTTTACTTCAAATTAATTAAAACCGTAAAACGTGGTTACAGGAAATACAAGAATAGGACACATTTTTAAATACTTAAAAATAAATAATCCTGCATATCCTCCATGAAAATATATCTAAAAAGATAATATTGCAGGTATTTGTTGCATCCCATTTTACAACCTTTTTGCCATAGTTATTAAGTGAATCTTGCAGTCATTAAGGAAATCTGGCTTCCCCCATTGACTTTGCTTGCCGGAAACCAGCTGGGAAGGTTACAGATGGTAATCACATGATCCTGGGACATTACAGCTGTCATAAATACATTCCTGAATTATGATCATGTGACCATGGGGATGCTACAAGAGTTGTAAGTGTGAAAACTAGTCATAAGTAACTTTTTTCTGTACCATTGTAACTTCAAACTGTCACTAAGCGATTGCGTATAAGTCGAGGACTACCTTTATTTCTACCTGTGTGCATGAGATGTTTGGCTCCACCCAATTTGCATCAGCACTCCAGCCACTGTAATAACCGCCACAAAAATTAAGAGTGGTCTTTTGACCTTCCAAAGCTTGCCCGGCAAAATAATTTTCAAGATCTTTTCTGCTTCTGAAGCACAACTTCCTGAAATTATGCAAATTGCTTAGCAATGATGAAGAAATGATTTGTCATTGCCTTTTTTTCTGGATGTTTTTCAATTCAGATAAAAATAGTAAAATAAAGATGATCATAGGCCACTAGGATGTGAAATGCTACTGTTCTCATCCTTAAGGCTCATCGTAGTACCCGTACATCCACTCCAAATGATCTAGAAGTTGTGGACTACTGTCTTAGTGATATCATTGCGTTGTGGTAAGACTTCCATAGCTCAGTGGCTGGTTTGGGTATGTTTAAAGAACACCTGTTCTCAAGAGAGTAGAATATGTAAGCTTGGGGTCAGTGTAGGAAGTTACTCTCTCCCTCATGCCTGACAAATAAGCTTCTGGAATTGGCTGATCACTAAGAATTTGCTGATCACTCTCTTCTATTGATCTTAGATCCCAAACATGTTCCAATTAACATAGGCAGTCTTTCAGATAGCCAGGTGCTAAACTGTGTTTAAACAGGAAACTATTGGCAGCCTTCCATACTGCCTCTATGGGGTGCATTGCTTTGGAAGGAGGGATGGTTATTTTAATGTTAATACTTCAGTGCATTAAAATAATGTAACATTTTAATGATGCAACATTAAAAATGACACTGTAATCAATGGAAATACATTAGGTTTCCCACTATTCTAATTTTATTGATGATTTGTTATAAATTTTTCTCAGTTGAATGAAAATTAAATCCAGATATTATTTCAGTGCAAAGTCTCTTTTGAATAAGGCTTGATTTGTGATAATGCCATGGACACATACATGGGTTTGAGGCACGGGGTGGTGGTGCAGATTTGAAATAGTTTTATTTTTTACTTTTCAGTACTGCTTGGTATTTCTTAATGGTCTCCTATCCAGGAGCTAACCACTTCCAATACTGCTTAATTTTCCAGGATGAGCTAAACTTGGCAAAGGGCTGCCACCAAGCCATACATTTTAAAACTGCCTTTTCTTATGAAATCCACTGGACACTCTTTTATGTTACTCTTTTTAGAGGATATGTCACTCAGTTACAAGTGTTCCTCGCCGTACAACAGTTCATTTAGTGAACATTCAAAGTTACAACGGCACTGAAAAAGTTACTTACAACCATATTTTCACATTTATGACTGTTGCAGTACCTCCATGGTCAGCTGATGTTTGACAACTAATTCACATTTATGGCAGTTGCAGTATCCTAGAGTCATGTGATCCCCTTTTGCGAGCAAAGTCAATGGGGAAACCAGATTCACTTAACAACCATGTTACTAATTTAAGAACTGCAATGATTCACTTAACAAATGTGGCGATAAAAGTTGTAAAATGAGGCAAAACTCACTTAACAAATTTCTCAGCAACATAAATTTTGGGCTCAATTGTAGTCCTAAGTTGAGGACTACCTGAATAGTTTTCTGGGGATGAAATTAGATTGCTCTTGAAATTAATATAGGTACAGTAGTCCTCAAATTTACGACAGATCATTTAATGAAATGATTGTTAGAAGTTACAATGGCCTCAGAAAGAGTGCCTTATGGTCCATTAACTTTCTGGCCCATAAAGCACTTCCAGCCATTGTAAAATATTACACTCCTCCCTGCGGTCATATTACTACATTTTAGGCACTTAGCAATCAACTCACATTTAGGACCAGTTGCAGCATCCTATGAACACATGATCACAATTTGTGACATTTTTGCCAGCTTCCTTTCCCAGTTGTGGGCTAAATTGAAGACTACCTGTTGCATTATAGTTGTTTGTCACTGTCCACCTACAACAGAGGTATCAAACTCAAGGCCCACGGGCTGCATCCGGCCTGCAGGAGGCTTTGATCTGGCCCATGGGGCTGCCCTGGAAACAGCAAAGGACCAGCCCGCGGTACCTCTGTCAGCGAAAACAGAGCTCCATTTTTGCTAGCAGAGGGCTATCAAAACAAACTAAAAATAAAAGGAGAAATGTTTCATCTTTTGCATTTAAGCATGCAAGAAGGGACAGGAAATGATAAAGGGAAAGAGGAAAGACAAAGAAAAAGAAGGAAAGATGAGAAGAGAGCAAGGAAGGAAAAATAAGGAAAGAGGAAGAAGAAAGGAGAATGAAGAGGAAAGGAAAAAGGAAAGGAAGGAAGGAAGGAAAGAAGGAAGGAAGGAAGGAAATTATGAGAGTGAGGGTTTCAGGGAAGTCTTGCCTTAGCACTTGGCCACCACAGGTGCCCCCAACAAGAGTCCCATGTCTTTCCCACCATGGCCATGCCCACCATGGCCACGTCCAACCCCGGCCATACCTTTCTCTTCCCTCCGGCCCTCCGAGGTCAAACCTCATGTGGCCCTCATTGAAATTGAGTTTGGCACCCTTGACCTACAACATCCTTTCTACAGATTTTTTCGTATGATTTCTATGAATTCACATTTTCCTTCTGTGGTCAGAATATCTGTGGAAGGTTTCCAATCCACTGGACTATTTTTTTTCCAATGGAAGGCGACCTCTGCTAATTCTTTTGAACCCCAGTATTGTCCCTTGTCTGCCTCCAAATCCAACTTCAGTGTGAGGGTGCCATCTTACCATACTAGAAACACTGCAAAATGAATAGGAAGCCTACTAATTGTCTCCCTTGCATTCTCTCTAGGCAGTTTTCCTGCATTTCCTACAGATAAAATACACCTTTTGTAGCATTTAAATAATACAAACTTTCCATGAGTCCTCCAATCGAGAAAAATACATTCCTGAAGTATATCTGCACTTTCAATCAGATAGCTAATTGTGTTATAATTTCTCTGTGTCAAATATACTAGATGATTTCATTTGAAAATATAAGGTGCTATGTCATAGTATTTTATTTCTTTGAACATGGCTGACTTACAGCTTTCCACATGACATTTCTTATTAATAGAATCCTGCATGTAGCACTTGATAGTTACACAACACTGCAAGTTCATGTACAAGGTACGCGGTTTTGCTTTATTAACACATTTATATATAAAAACCTGGTGTTCATTATGAAGGGAAAGTTCAATTCAATTCATTTTGGGTACTTTTAAGGACATGTCCATATAGTTTCTTGGCAGCAATATGGAAATCCTATTTTCTTCCTCCAGGGTATTTTTTTTTACTTCCCAGTTTATACTTCTGCTCTGATATTTTTTGCTGGTCTCCCATCCAAGTACTATTAAAGTTTGACCCTGCTTAGCTTTAAGATAATTCAAGGTTAGTAATACATGCTTTGGAACTTTGGGGAAACTTGGTTTGATCCAACAAATCCTTTAGGGGTAAGGTTACATTCATGTCATTTAATTACTGCTTTCTATTTTTGTAAGGATCTGTCAATGAGTATAAGTACGATTATAAAAGGTCTCAAAAGAGGTAAAAGCAACATGCCAGGGTCAGGCTTTGGATTCTGGGACCGTCCTCCCTTTTTTTGGATGCTGTAAGCCACAATAATTGGGTAATTGGCATTATGAAATCATCGAGGGTGTGGCTTGAAATTCTCTGGGTTTCCCCCCCCCAATTTTAGAATCTGTTAATTTTAAGGATTATTGGTTTTATTTAAGTTTGGAAACTTTAATCATTCAGTTGTAAATCACTTTTTTTCTGGGAGAAGCAGCAAGTACAGTATGCTTGCAGAATGAAAATAAAATAACAGCACACCTTAATTATACAATAATAATCAGTGAACTAAGACTGTTTTACATTCCTAAATATATAATTAAAAATTAAACATATTTCACACAGCTCTAAGAATACTTTTAGTAAATCAGCTCCCAGTGTTTTCTCTCTGAGTTTCCTAAGTCCCGTCTTAACTCTGAAAAGCCGAGAGCTCGCAAGTAACAGTGAAGGATAGATTGATAATAACTATGATGTGTAATTACATTGAGGTGATTTGTTTTGTGATGAAACTCTGCATAATAAAAAATTACACCTAGACATACATAGCATCGGTCCCCTCAATTTTACCTCTTCCAATACTGTAGCACAAGGGACATAATTGTGGCATGTGGGATTATCATATGGATACACACAGATCTGTGGCCACTTATTTAGAACAGTGGTCTCCAACCTCCAACCCGTTGCGGTTGGGGGGGGGTAAGGGATGGTTTCACGTGCGTGTGATACTTTCAGAAATGCAGCATCTCACACGCTTGCCCACGACTTCCGCAGTCCAATTCTGAATGGGCTGCAGCCCAGCATGGACCAGTGATTGGGGACCCCTGATTTAGAAAATGTTTAATTTCTATCTGCCTCAATAAGACACTGAGAATAATGTGCATATTATTTCAGTGCTGGTGCTTTTAAAAATGCAAAGATGAAACAAATCTATATTCTTTCTGAATGAGAACAGTGTTTTCTTTATGGATTTAGAGGCCTGATTCCAATTTTTATAGGAATGGCATGCTGATGTTCCACAACTTAATTATGCATTGCATGTAGTAGCACTTGTTTAAAATTTAATTTGACAGCACTGCATAAATAAAGGCAAAGCAAGTAACATTCCATTTGTCTCAATCAACCTTTTTAAAACCATGAACCAGCTGTTTACTCAATAGGGGAACTCTAAAATGCATTTTAAAATGTCTTGATGCATTAAGAAACTTATTTTGTGTACATAAAAAGTTTGGATTCAATGACATTTTTATTATTTTAATACAAGTGTATAGATTAGGAGATCTGAAACATTATAAAGCAATATACATAATAAATAACATGCACAGTAGTCATGTTATATATCGTATATAACACTGGCTAGTATTCAAAATAAATCCAGTGACATTGGAGAAATCCATAAAAATGCTATCCTGTCTTCCCTTTTATGAAATTGTTCAAGTATAAAAAGATTCCAATACAGTCTAAAATATTAAATTTCTTTTTAGGTCAAGAATAAAAATTACAAGTTATTGCAGTTTCACAGGACAAATGAAAGCAGCATTTCCTAGCTAAGGAATAATAGTTGATCTATAATTCTATATAGAGATGAAACTGAAAAATGACCCCTTTTCATCGTAGAAAATACCAATAACCCACTCCAAAGACATGATGGGTATTCCTTTATAGTGTTTGCACATATTGTGTTTAAGATTGGGGCTTCAGACTTTATCATTAACATACCTGGTTGAGAAAAAGTCTCATCAAGATCAGTGGGACTTAAGATTCAATTCTGGATTACTGTTATGGTACTGGAGCTATTTATTTGCAAGTCAGTCATCACAAAAGTGTCTTTATAGGAAACTCACAGGTTGGACAAATCATATGCTTTCCCCCCATATTGTTCAGCCAATTCCCATGGTTTCCATATGCAGAAGTTATGGATATGTGTGACCAATGATATAAATATAGCTCCTATTATACACCACAGTAATTTTTAAATTGAGTCTTACTCCTCAATTGGTATGTGTAGTATTTTAACATCTTTCAGAGAAGTAAGTTTTACTGAAAACCAGTAAAGCTTTCATCCAAGAAAACAGGTATTCAGTCAGTGAAACAGCGGGAAAATCATGAAACTAGCATTTTAAAGATCAAAACCTTTCCAAAAGTTTTAAAATACCCTTACAAAGGTATGTTCATTGAAGACAATAAACCTATGTCAGCATCTTTAATTGCTTAATTATTATTTTATATTCTATGCTAAACCTGCTAAATAACTTACACTATGAGATGAATACAATATTTTACAGTTTCACATCTAAAGTGGGTTTCTTTAGAATGCAGCATCATACAACTTTCAAAATAAATATATCTTTAAATAGCATTACAATTAAGGCACAATATAGCTCACATAGAATTAACCTTTGAAGAATTGCAGTCTCAACAAGTAGCCGCATGGAAGAGGCCTATGTTTTGCAAATAAATATTTAAATAGGACTTAACTTGTATACAAATCATTTCAAAAAGCATTCCCTAGTACAGTTCTTAAATATTTAAATTCAGCAAATTTCTTCCTGCCTTTATTCACAAACCATGAATAGATACAGTAAATAAAAGGAGAAAGCTGTTGTAGGAGAGAGCTGATCCTGTTTTAGAATCAGAATAGCTGACTCTAGCAGTCAAAATTTCCCTAAAAGTGAAACAGGTTGGGAAAAGGGATTAGAATGTGACAACCTCATCAAATGAGAACAAGTGATGTGTTCTTTCCAGAATGGGCTGTGTCATTGATTGTCTGTACAGCTGTTACACCCTTTAATTCCACACCACTTGCTCCATAGTTCCATTCATAGAGAGGACAGATGAGAAAATAACTTTGATGCTGTCTACCCTTCCCCCACCTCCCAAGGGCCATCTTCCTTAGTTTGTTCGATGCCCAATATGAGATCGTCAAAAAAATATTTTTCTACTCATTCACACAAAATAGGCCATACTGAAAAGTTGTAATGACAGCCAGCGCTTTCAATATTTAAATAGTAATAGTAATCTTCCACCTGATACGGTAGTTACGTATTGCTCACCTGAACTTTTTACCCTGGATACTGTAAAATGCACTTTATTTTTTTTAAAAAACCAGCTTTTTTTTGGTTACTTTAGTTATGCTTTCATGATAAGATGATGCTTAGAAATTCTTACAAGACCTTATCCCACAATACTATTCATTCTATGGGAGGGATAATGCTTTAAAAGACAGTGGTATTTGTTCTTATACTATTCTATTGCATTGTAGCATTTGTTTTTTTTTAAAGCTGGATAACTTAAAAAGTTAATTATTTCTACTGGAAGGCTTTAAGGTAAATTGATAGGAATAATAACAAAGGATGCTTTCTTGCCATGTCCATCTGCTATTGCATACGATCTGTTTGCAGTTGCTGTGGCTGGTATTGGCCAAAAGCAGCTGCTGCAGCTGCAGCTGTTCCAGGCGCTGCTGCAGTGATAGGTTGCTGGACTGCATAGCCATATCCCCCAGCAGTGACATATCCTGCAGCAGCTGGCGAAGCTGCATAGGGATACTGGTCATAGGCTGCAGCTGCTGCAGCGGCCGCCGCCGCAGAATACTGAGCATATGCAGCTCCCGTGTAGTCAAGGTAGGGTGTGGTGGAAGCAGTAGCTGTAGGCTGGACATGTGGAATAACCACTCCAGGTTGCACAAAAGCCTGCGGATATACATAATGAGCAGGGATCCTGTTGAAAAACAGAAGATAAAGTCAGACCACTGGGAAATCTCACTCCCCGGTTCAGAACTAAAAACCAAACTCAAATTTAGTTGTTGTTATATGCATAGGGTTGCCACAATAACTAATTTCAGTGATCATCTTACATGCTAAAAAGGAGACACACTGATGAAAATATTATTTTTTTAAAAAAATAGCAGTGTCACAGTGTTAGTGCCAACTTAACAACACTGGTCAGAATTGCTATAAAGGCGCGCTACTAATTTTAAAATACTGATAATCTTAAAATGTACATTTGTTAAAAGAAAAATTAAAGAATCCTGGTTTGGGGCTGGAAGACACGGGGTGCGTAGCCACAAATAAGTGACTAGTTTTCCCCCTAAGAATTGTAATATACTGAGAGTTTAAATGATTCTTTCCTTAGAATATATTTTTTGGTAACCTACATGTTTAGTTTCATGGTCCAATACTGGTGGTTTCACAGGACTTCTGCTTATTTCGTTGCTATTACCCACATTATTCAAATGTATTTGATGTAGGGTAACAAATGTTTTGTATTGTGGCAATCCTACTTGAATTGCTATGCACACATTAATTCCTCTGCAACTTCAGTCATCCTTATTAAAAAATAATAAAAAAAAACCACAGGCGACAAAAGGAGTTTAAATAGAAGTTTACAGGTGTGGTAAACACAGCAAGAATCACACTTGTCAAACGAACTATAGTGCAATTCACTCCGTCACAAAAGGCTATTGAGGGGAAGCTACATAGATGCCATTAAAATACATGACAGTGACCTCTGGGTAGATGTGCATCACACTTCTGAAGAGGTTGTAAGGCCATGAAAGTCAAACCTGTTATGACATATCAGGCCACGGAATCCTGTGCCACCTTCCTTATTTGTACATAAGGCATAGCTTTGGAAGGAAATGGGGAGAGCTGGGGTAGAATTATGTTCAGGTAGATCTAGTGTTTTATAAAAAAAAAAAAAAGGAGAAACATATTTTGAGGAACAACCTTGCTATTATTACATACATACTTCAATATTCTCCTTACTGTTAAACATTACCTTTTTTTTTGTACCGTTAGAAGCGGAAGCAGGCCACTGTTGATATTTGTAATAAAACTCTTGTATGTATAGATAACAATACTTCTGCGGTGCTTTCAACACCCAAAAGCTTCATGTATTATCTTAGGATTACTTACAAACGGCTTGGTAATGGAGACCGTGGTTATTATGCATAGAAGGGTGAAGCTGAAAAATAATGGTTTGCCTAAAAATCTCTAAATAAATCTGCATGGCTTAAAATAAGCTCTACTTGTTGCTTACAGCTATACAAGTTGCTAATTCCTCACCCATAGTCTATATGGATTGATCCCTTGTATCTTATGTATCCAACCAATTACTCCCTTTGGAATAAACAGAATCTTCTCCAAAGTTTTAACTTGCAGCCTAAAACTTTATCAAGAAATCATACTGTCTCTCCTGTGTAATGTGTAATTCTGATAAGATCCAGGGAACACACACGCGCGCGCGCACACACACGCACACACACACACACACTTCAGATGCAGAATGAAAGCTTTCAGCTTCTCATGCAATGTTGTAAGTTCTTTTCTCTCTATTGCAGAGATTACGTCCGCTTGATCCCCCTATTATAACCAATGTAACAGCTGCATTGAAATAAAAATTATTTTCAATGTTCATATGAGGCTGCCAAGCAAAAGTTGTTTTTAGTTATATAGTACTACCGCACTGGAAAGTATTTTTGGGGACTTAAAATCCACACAGCTTTGCTTTGAAACTAATCACTCCCCCTTCAATGCCTACAATTCAATATTAAGAATCCAACTAACAAAAATGCATAATTAGTTTCCTACTGTCCTGGATAGGAAAACAGCGATACATTAGGGATGCATATAAGAAGAGATTATTGAACAGAATAATGACAGTCACTTATTAAGAATTTTTTAAAAATATAGCAAAAATAATTCATCTCTTATATTGAGTGTTCTGTAAAGAAATCTGTGGTATTAAAGTCAATAATAACTTTGGTTTTATATGGTTTTAAATAGATATAAAACCATACATACAGTAATTTGATCCTAATGCTCATTTAAAAACAGATCAACTGCCAAGGATCATTTCTATCAGAGTTAAGACAATCTTTAAAAAGACAAACGCAGATCACTTTATTATAGTTAAGTCATAGCTCTGTTCTGACAGAAGCATCATCATCATCATCATGGACTTTAAAGTTGTTTCCTTGTTAGAATATCATGATGAATCTATGTATTCAAGATCTTGTAATTTGTTTCTATTAAGCCAAGAAACTAACAGGTGGGAAAATTATGAAACTTTACCCCTTTAGAACTTTGCAGCCTACAATATGCATGCACTCTGTTCAGGCGCCCACTGTTATGCCATATCTCACATGATTGACAGCGCAAGCTGCAGTGGGTCTATTTTTGATCATCTGTCATGCGACAAGAGCTCCCAGCTGAGTAAAATGGCTTTATAAGGCCAAAGTAAACGTCCATCTGTTGGAAACGCCAGCATCCAGAGATTGTCATGATACTAAAATGCTAGCTCCTTTTATGTTCTTCAAAGTCAAAAGGTTAAAGAGCAGCTTCTCATTAGGTTGTTCAGGCATCTTTGTACAATAGATTGAAAAATGTTCTTCTGAACTTACTTTTGGGGGAAACACTGGGATTCTGCATCTTTTTCCAGATTTTTCAAAGGCAGTTTTCTTTGGTACATTAGAAATAGGCACTGAAACTCATCAGTTCTCCTTTACTATAAATACACACTTACAAGTAACTTGTAATAAATACACACTTACAAGCAAGTAACTCTCCTGAACAGATTGTTTCCTTACTTCTAGCAATATCAAGCAATAGCAAAAATAAGATTTTTATATTTAGATTGTATCCATTGTGCTGAGTCCTCATTGCATGGCATTGCATTTAATCCCCAACAAATACCTGAGGAGGCCTTAATTCACTTTGGCTATACCGGAATTAAAACAGTATTTCCCCTCATATCCTAAAAAGACTTATCACAGATACAGCTGCAGGCACTTCACTAACCATGGTGATCCAAGAGAATGGGGTAAACTCACCATGTATCAGCAATTGAAGCTGGTATGGGCAGGCCATTCTCCCTTCAGTCTTTGCATTCTGTCTTCTAAGGCCGTTTTTTTTCTAGGAAATGGGCTAACTGGTTTTTGTTTTTGTTTTCAAACTGGGGTCTCCCCGGATCAGAGTCCTGGATTAGTCTGAATAACAGCTGACCGACAGTAGTGGTGGAGCAGCTGCATGGTGGCAAGAGAGCGCTGTCTTTCTGCTTCTTTTCCCACACCTGTTAGCTGTAGTTCGGGCTGTTTTTAAATATGGTTCTTTGGAGCAGTTCTTAAACCACATCTAGGAGTCTGGCAGCCCATTATGGGTTTAGAAATATTATGGAATAGCAGTATTCTCTAAGAATGCTAATCCTATGTCCAGAAGGAGTCTAGCAGACAATTTTTGGGCTCATTTTGAATTCACTTGTAGAGCAAATAGGCAAAAACAGAGTTGAGTTTTCAACCCCTACTGAATTCAATGATATTGAACTAAATATTTTGTGTGTGTTGTGTGAATACCATCACAAAGTTAATACCTTGGGCTAACTTACAGCAGGCTAATACAAGTAATCTTCAACTTGCAACCCTTTGTTTGGTGATCATTCAAAGTTATAACGGCATTGAAAAAAGTTCCTTATGACCATTTTTCACATTATGACTGTTGTAGCATCCTGCCAGTCACATGTTCAAAATTTGGGTGCCTAAAAATTGGTTCATATTTATGGAAGTTGTCGTGTCCCGGGGTCATGTGATCACTTATTGTCACCTTCTGGCAAAGTGAAGTTAATAGTGATGCCAGATTCACTTTACAACAGTGTTACTAACATAACTGCAGTGATTCATTTAACAACTGTGGCAAGAAAAGTCATAACATGGGGCAAAACTAAAAATTTGGGGTTCAGTTGTGGTTATACGTTGAGAACTACCTTTAAAGCATTTAGCATTTCCACAGTAGCTGCAGTGGAATCAGAATATTTAAGTGGTAACAGATTTCCGATAGAGTATAGAGAGTCATGTATAAAAGCACCAACACCACAGTAAGCTAAGATTTATGATGATAAGAATGACCTAGCCTCTTTCCAGAATTTGGATTTTGCCTTTTGAATTTGACAGGGCATAAGGAAAATTTTGGAAACATTTATTTCTAGTTATTCTTTTAATTAACTGCTACTCATTAGACTGTATAAGCCTAACTAAAAATAAGTTTGCACTTTACTTTTACTTTTGAATGCATTATTTGCAGAAGAATTGGATGTAGGTTCCAACCTGTTTTCAAATGAGTCAAATTTAATTAATTCAATTAAGCATCAAATCACTGAATTTCGTTTGCTTGGAACCTGCTTCAGTGCCCAATTCTGTAAACTGCACTGGGAGATTATGACATTCACAGCATTTCAGAGTTAGAGATAATTACCTCTGATTTTATTATTTTATTTCGGTGATAATTAACATGTTTTTATTTGCTGTGTGCTACCGAGAATCTTTCAATATGGGCAGCATATAAATAATGTAAAATAAATAAAAAAGTCTACTAGCAATCACATAACCTGACTCATTCAGTGAATAAATCTGAGTCATTCTATCTCTGTGTCTTTCTCCAAATGAATCTGTCTTGATTCTAGCAATGTTTGAGACATAAAAAGCAGAGCAGGAATCTCTCTTATAGACAACACTCATGATATGAGCCCATCGTACCAGTCAACACCCTTCCCCTGCTTTGTCCATATATGAAAGGAAACCTGTGTCAATATTTGAGGCTCAACAAAGCAGAAAGTCTTATCAAATCTGTTGAACTCAATCACCTATTCACAATCATGCCACTATACTGCTTTAGATTTAACAACCACTGAAAATCTAGCAAGGCTGCAGGAGTAGCCCCAAATTGTTGCTTCAGTTTTATCTCTGTTGCTCTGGTTTGTATTCCATCCCTTCAGGGCTGGCAGGAAGTTATTTTGGGAAACAAAGAACACAGGGGAGGAATTACACTTCTCCCATCCTGCTTTCAGCAATTCTGATTCCATTCAAGGTTGTCAGGATGTCTGCATTTGGGGTTTTTGTTTTTACAAAAGTGTAAAAAAAAAACAATAATCCAGAGCTGAGCAGCCTCTGGAAAGGTAACTAGGAGAATTACTGGTAATGGAAGAAAAAAAATGCAAACTGTTTATATCATCATTGGCTATGTAATCTGAGGTGACCACAGGGCATAATTTTCTTATTGTTTGTAAACATCGTTTAGTGGTTATTGAGTTAATGCAGCCAACTTCATTGGTATGAAGATACAGCCAAACCATAGTGTAGTTATGATTTGGGGTGGGTAAAAGGTTGACTCATCAAGATATTGGCTTACTTCCATAAAGTTAATGTTAACACAGGTTCATACAGTTTAAAGTGTTATTTTTGTCACAAGGAACCACGTATTTCTATAACATCCAAATGTAGGCATTAAATGAAGAAATCAGAAAGAGAAAAGAAAGCCACTAGGTTAAAAAAAAATCATCTTAAATTTTAAAAATATTTCACTGTTCCTAGTATAGTTATTTTAAAAAATCAGTTTAAGACCCAGGTAAAGGATGGATTGTTTTCCAAAATAAAGTAACCCTAAATTATAGTAGGTAAACTTTATTACCGTTTTTGATTATTAACATCTCCGGGCAACATCCAGAAGGGATGAGAGAGTCTTTAAACAGCTCGTATTATATTCAAGTAAATCCAATAGGCTATTATGTGCAGCAATTACAATTTTGCACATATATTCCAAGAAATAATAAAATTCTGAGCAAATAAAGTTTTATATATTTAAATATTCCTAGAATAAAATAGGATTGTTTTTTTAGTGATGAAACAACAAGATAAAACTGGATAAATAAAGATTTTTATAAATATATGGCTAGCACCAACCATTATGACAAGAACAATGAATTGGAGAACATAGGTGCAAAACAGGGCTTTTATATCCATCTGCAGTCATCTTGGTGACTATTAGGTGACAACAAAGATTTTGGTTTTTTGGTATTTTTTTGCTGTCATCTAATAGTCATCTGGATATTTGCAACCCAGATCCTTCATCTTATCAGAAAAAAGGTATTGTATCAAGATCCATCATTATCTCTGCACACCTAGACAGATGTTTTGAAATTTATCTTAAGAAAAATAATCTTTGAACTACTCATTATATCATAAAATCTTTATTGAGATTTACCCCATCTTACACATTTTATAATATTGTTTTTCTTTATTATTATACCTGTAATGCTTGCAATCTGACAGTTCTTTTGGAGCACAGCAACATTAGTTGGTATGCAAAAAGCTTCTTGAGGCAACTTATCACCATGCCCTTCAGTTCAATGGAGAAATGGTTCTAGAAATATGAAATCATATACTCTATAACTGGCACTTTTTCATTCTCTTTACTGGATGAACACACAATAGATATTCAGGAATGTTGACTGTGACACGACTGTAATATTTATGCCACTAAATCAATGTAAGCAACTGTAACATCTACATAATGTAGACGAACTGTAGAATAGTGTACAAATGGACAAAACAGAAGGCCTTGCCTTATCTTACATACGTTTATGGACTGCAACATAGCTAAAATATCAATTTGAGATATTTGAAGTATTTATTTAGTTAGTTATTTACTAAGGAGCAATTTCTATTAAATTTAGAGGGCTTAACTTTTGATACAGAAGCATGCAACTGTGTTACATATAGTAGTTCCTTTGACTAAGTAGTTTTTGGCTTTACATCTCCATGGCTGTATACCAAACTACACTTGTTGAATTTCCCTCTTTTACAAAACACTGGCCTTTTGCATATGGTTATTCTTCTAAATAGACTGGCTAAATGCCAAGCCACATTGCAGGGAAGAGAAATTAATCTTTCCTTCCGTACTATGATCCCAGCATGAATGGTCTCCTGAAGCTGCAATTTCACAATAATAGCAAGTGTCAGGAGAACCGATGTGGGAGAAAAACAAATCCTCTTTTTTGCACACTTCACTCCTGGTGGTGGGGGGAGGGGCTTCCCTAGTTTAAAGAGAAAATGAGTCTTGTGACACCTGTCAGAATGATAGAAAATAATAGTCTTCTCACTCAATTTAGATAAAATTAGTTGCTTTGGTGAATTGTATTGTATAAATATTTGATTTAGAACAGTAACACTCCTTAAGGAAGCAGGTAGGTATTTATTTTGATGAACAGCTAAAACATGTTAAAAGTTTTGTACTTAAGAGAAATGAAAAAGCCAATTTAAGACATGGTTACACTATGACGTTTTTAAAATATAAATTTGGAAGCAGAACCTTGTATATTCTTAACAGATTTGTATGGTTGCTTATTGGTATTCAAGAAGAAAAACAGGATTAAGAATAAGAGTTTGTATGGTTATAAATCTATTTAGCTTTGTATCTTGAAGTCTTTGTCTTACGTACCCATTCCCTTGTTCCTCCTTTATATGCAGTTAGCTTTTCTGTTAATGGCAGACAGATTTAATATTTCTACATCTTTACTTCCCCTGAGTTGACAAATAGTTGGAGAAATTAAAGCATTTTTAAAATATCAAGAAAATTACATATAATTGCAGGCAATGAACTGGATCCAGTGTTGCATCAAGTGAAACTCCAGAAACTATGATCCTATGGATGAAAGGCCAGCAAATTTTACCTTTCCCAACAGTCTCTATTGTTCCAGTCCTCAAGCCTGTAAATAGGTCAGATTTATCTGGGGACACCAAATCGATGAAAATTGCTTTCTGAAAGGGCACAACGTTTTGCACTCCTCTAATTCTCTCTCACCCTTTCTCCATCACAGCCCAGGCCCCTATCATCAGAGTTCCTCTGTAGGGCATCAACTTACAGATTGGATTTGCACATCACACCAAATCATAGTGTCGTTCATTATAAATGAACTCAGCAATTATAGTTTGTAAACCACGTTTTATGACTTTGACTAAAAAGTGGTTGACTAGTTTATAGCTCAGTGCATTGTGCAAACACAGTAATATGTAAATCTGGATATTGTCTTTTTCAGTCTTCGGCTGGCTAAATACAATTGTTGCTGCTAGTGTCTTATGGTAATAAGTTACAGTATTTCAAAACTATTCTCCAGTTTCACCATGAGTTTTACTTAGCAAGGATTAGCAAGGAGAAAAGAGCGCACAGAGAGTTCAAGCAGATTCCTTTTCTAGTTTCATGTTGAATTGTTGAATTAAAAAAAAACACAAAGGTCTATTAAAAGTAGCATATATTTAAAGAATACTGTAAGTTAAAGCTGATGAAAACAAAATCATTAATGGGAAAGTGCAAGTGGACGCGTATTGTTAATAACACAAAGCTCCACATCCTTCCCAAAGTACAAAACAAAAAACTGTAACATGCAAGCAATGTTGAGCTTTCTTTTTTGTAAAAAGAAAATAAAATGGTATCACACAAATTTAGCAATCACTACAAAATATGGTTAAAAAGAAGATAAATAAGTCGCAGGCTACAGCTTGAAAGCAAGAGGGAAAAAAGAGGTTCTTTTGCTCCCCTTCGCAAAGTCAACACTCCTCAACAAAACCAAAATGAAAAAGCCACCAAAAACTTTCACTACAGCTCTTTCAATTAAACAAAAGCACACAGTTTAGCTATCAACACCACTTCATGACTGTAATCAATAAATAAAAAAATAAAAAAACCACACTGATATCTATGGACTATAGAAAGAAAACATACATGCATCGTTAATCACCATTTTAGCTTGTTTGTGTGTTTTGAGTCTACTGGTTACAGAGTTTAATTCCAAACAGAACTATTCCACCTCATATCCTTCTCATCAGTTATCTTAACTGTAAACGATCCCTGTCAGATTAGAAAGAGATAAATAACATTGAGTTTAGCTTAAGAAAATATATATATATTGTTGGGGATACACGGGAGTGCTGATTACAGGCGGACCTGGTTTCCCCACATTATCTTATCAGCACAGGACTGCTTCAGTGCAGGATCTTTAATGCTTATTGGAAAACCATTAAGGAAGTGAGGGCATTTTAAATCTGCATATTTGAAAAAAAAGTAATAATTTTATTGCCAGCAGTCACATTACAGGACATTAACATGTATACGCTATCTGTTTCCCATTGAAAAAAAAAACAGGTTTAGAAGAGACTTACCCAAAGGGTCTCTGGATTAAGGCTGGATGGAGCTGTTGAACCCCAAAGGCAAAACCTAACAACAAAACAAAGCACATTCTGTATACTGGTACTCCTTCTGTTTCATTGTTACTTCGTGTTGGCGATCTTTTACCTCTCTATGGAGAATTAAAGTCTGTGAAATTAAATGAGACTTCCACATTAACAACCAAAGCGTTGCAGATTGATACTCTAATAAATAGTACCCTGGGATCGTTCTTGAAGAAAAGCAGGTAAAATGTCACTTACCTTTCATAAAAATGTTTCATACATGAATGCATTTTGTTTCATTTAATAAATAAATAACTGGTTTTCAAGGCACAGAGGCCAGACAATAATTCTATGTTATTTAGCTGCTTCTAGTATTAAAAATACATGATTGAACGTGGTCCAAAATTATTAATATGACTGGTATATACAACAGAGTGTAAAATAGTAACAAGACTTTGTGCTATCTGAACTTGGTTGCTTTCTTGCAGATGTTTCATTACCCAAACTAGGTAACATTATCAGTGCTAGTCAGGACATCATCACCAGAAAGCACCAAGGATCCCTCCTTTCAACCCTGAGTTACAAATATTCTCCTTTATTGAGCCTTTGCACAATTTGAAAATAATTTG
>JANHFL010000543.1:542234-560265 GCA_032468155.1 Oxyrhabdium leporinum
TCGCAGCTGTTTTTCTTCCTTTTTAACTGTCGGTAGGGGGATGGCCTGATTGGTTGGGGGCGTGGGTGTGTTCGGGTGTGTTCGGGTATATATAAAAAGATAAACAATAAAGGAATAATAATAAAAGAAACATTCAATATACATTTATTACCATGGTAATTTTGGGGAAAGGTACCTTCTCTAAAGGGCCTAGAGTGACAAAGGATAACGTGGGAAGAGGTGTGAAGGCATCCATGTGTGCAAACAAAAGGAAAGGCACAGGGATCAGTTTAAAGATTTCCATTCAGTTCAGATCACAATTCTTCAGATGAATGTTTCTTCAGCTTCAATTTTTATACTAGCTGGTTTTTGTGTTTTTTTTTAAGTGTATGGCACATGTTAGCCAGGAATCACCAATAATAATCAGTAAAATATATATACTTGGCTGGCTGCCTCTGTGAAAAGAATTTTTTCGGGTGGTGTTCTCTTTACCCGCGGGATGCCTGAGTGCCGGTAGGCAATCAGAAGAGGCTCCTTTCTTGTACCTCTGCAGTTTATTTGCTCATGGGAATTGAGCTGCCGACCTCAGCAGTGCGCAGGGTCCAGCATCTTACCAGTGTCTTACCACATGAGCCACCGCAGCCCCCTATACTAGCTGTGTTCTCAGCTCACACATATCTACAAGATGCCTTATCTTACAAGCCTGAACTTGAGATTTCTGGTGCTTTCCCCCTACCACAATCTGATAGGTTTGTCCTATCCTACATCTCACTTCCAGAAGGGGCACTCTAGAGGAGCTAGGGACATGGAATCAGGCAGTAGATCTGTTGGATGGTATTCACTTACACCAACAAAAAACACATCAGGGCTCGAGTAAATGATCTTTAACACCACAGATAGATTCTTCTTTATTTTCTGTAATTGAAGGACCTTTGTTTCACAACGTTCATTTATATGTTCCTATCAAGGAAGATGTATCACTGCCATAACAATTAAACTTCAGGACATGGGGAGAAAAACAATAGGACACATTTTTTCTTCTTTTGGAATAGGAGATTAGACATGAATTAGACATCTTGGATCATGGCTCTCAATTTACATCCAGGTTCTGGAAAGCCCTCTTTCACTTGCTAAATAGTCATACTCATTTGTCATTGTTTCATCATTCACAACTGAATACATAATCAGAGAAGATTAATGTGAAGCTGGAGCAATTTTTGCATTGTTACTTTTCCCACCAACAGGACAATTGGCCTGATTTGTTGTTGTTCGAAGAATTTGCATATAACAATTCTCTGCATTTTTCAGTCGGCAGGTCTCCTTTTCAAGCAGTTTGTGTCTATAATCTTGGCTATAGAAAAGTCCTGCCTCTATGGTTCCACGAACCTCTGATTTTGGATAATTTTGGAAAGAAACAAGTGGTACAGAGCTATTTAAACAAACAGCTAGATTTAGTCAAGGCTACATAGAAATGTACAGTAGAGCACAGAAGTCAAGAAAGTTTGTTGTGGGAATTTGTTCTAGTTTTCCACTGATTTTTTTCCTTCCTTCCATTCATCCAAGAAACCAGACTTGAAGTTTATCAGCTCGTTCACTGTCATAAGTGACTTTGATGGGGGAGTTTCTCTTGTGACAGAATGAGGGTTTGATTCAGAAATGGGAGGGTAATATTGAACCATTACTGAAAAATGTCAAGCACAGGTATGGGTGATTGAATGTGAGAAAGAAACTCAAAAGAATTCACCTTCATTAGGTTAGATATAAGTTGACAAAGAAAAGATCTTTTAAAATTTCTGTTATAATATCTTTATCCCATTAAAGTATTTTTCAAAGCTCCTGACAACTGCTTTCTGAAGTGAAAAGTGACAGGATTTCTTTCAAATAGGAAACAGCTTCACAAGTCGGTGTATGTCTAATTCTATCAGTTTCAGGACTAATATTTATTCTTGAAAATACATTATTTCTGTCATTGTTCATCCCAGGTAAAAATTAAATAGATCACTTCAAACTCATTGTATATCGAAATGGTGGTAACATTCAGCTTAAAATATTGGTGCTGCAGACAAATGTGCTGACAATATTAGATCATGAGGAACTTTGGCTACTTACAGCTATGATTCAGCAGCTGTTGTACAATCATGATAAATTGGTAAAACACTATCTACTATTTCACCCCATATATCTTCTTGATTACATTGAAACTTGGCTACCAGCTTCAATGTCTTGGTTCAAATATATAATACTCTGCCTTGATGGTGAACAGATAACTGTAATGAAGATAAATCATGGCTCTTTCTAGCAAATGCCTTTTCATTGACATTTACTGATCTTGCATCCAAAATCTTGCATTCAAAACCTACCTGCTCCAAAAGCCTTCTTCCTTTCCTTCTTCAGAAAAGAAGTAGAGAAATATTTAACATGGAAAGTATACTGTAGCTATTATGGATATAGACCATTTCAAACAGATACGATGAAAAATGTGGAGGTGTGGATATAGTGCCTATTTTCTCAGGTTATTTAAATCAATAGTTTCTTTTCCTGGATCACATGGCAACTGGAAAGAACAGTCATGTAATCACAGAAAAAAAGATGCAGCAGCTTTAATAAGTTACAGGCTGGTGCTATTTCAGATATTGCATGTACTAAATTGGATGCCTCTGAAGTAGACCAGGCAGGAAACACAACAAAATAATTTATTTTATTATAAAGCTACATTAATAGAATCTTGCAAGTCTGAAAATATATATATCCCCACTGTCTGCTTTTTCCATTTGATTAGTTAGAGCAGATTCCTTTCTAAGTTTCTTTCTCTGTCTATTATTCAGTTGCAGCTCCTCCCCCTTTTATCTAATCTTTCCCTAGGCAGCATCTTTTCCCCCCATCTTCCAAGATAATTCTCACATACATACATATATTCTCACAGACCTACACCCAGCTACTATTTGAAATCACATTCTAAGCACTGCACTAGTGAGCATATTAACGACACACAAAATCGCATTTGAGTTTGAGGAAGAATGGTATATATCAAAGAATCACAAGGAGGTGTAGTAGCTCAGTGGCATAATGATGCTGGAGATGGTCTTTGCTCCAGCAGTTTGAGCCCTGGAATTGTGTAGTAGGGTGAACTCCAGTCATTCCACTGAGATTCTGTCCTTCTAGCAGTTTGAAAGCATGTTCTATAAGAGTAGATAAATAGATACCACTTCAACAAGGAGTTGAGATGGTGCTTCATGTGGATGGTTAGAATTCTGCTGGTGCTGAACCTTCCCGGTTGTGATGCCCATTTGAGAGGTGGCTTCGGGAGGGGGGGGAGGACCTTGGATGATATTGCAGGAAAGTCCCTCATCTTTCTTTCTGCTGCAGAACTAGATCGCCCTCCTGTGGCACACCTTTGGAAGCCCGCAAACAGAGCTAATAAACAGGCAACCAAACTACTATTCTGCATTAGCATTGTAGTCTCCTGGCAAATGTAACATCACTATGGATTAAATAAATCAATACATAGCAATAGGAATAGCACTTAGACTTATATACCGCTCCATAGTGCTTTACAACAATCTCTGAGAAGTTTACAAATGTTAGCATATTGCCCTCAACAATCTGGTCCTCATTTTCCCAACCTCAGAAGGATAGAAGGCTGAGTCAACCTGGAGCCGATCAGGATCAAACGCTTGGCAGTGAGTAGAGTTAGCCTGCAATACTGCATTCTAACCACTGTACCACCACAACAATTAATAGCTAAAACTGGGAAAGCTGTCTGTGGATCATTTAACTTTACAGTTTCTTTAAGGCAGCGGAGAGTTATCTTTTTGCTGTCAGGAATTAGTTGTACATATTTGGGCATAAATTTGGGGTGGGGATTGAGTGCAAATCCCATCAATTGTGGAAGTAGAGTATGCTGTAGATCCCATCTGTTAGGGAATTACACTTGATGGACCCAAAGAGGTATGCCTTCTCTCACAGCACCTGCCTTATAGAGCATTGAAGTGAAGTCAGTACCATCTAGATGTGTTTCAAGACCTGACTTTGTCATCAGGCCTGGAGGTCTCAAGGGACTAGTGAAATCTTGAAATTATACCCTCGCTAATCTAATATCTTGTGTGCCATATGCTTTTTAAATTTTTACTAATGATTGTTTTTTTAACATGCTTTAATGTTTTATATCTTTGTGGTATGCCATGCAGAGTCACTTCTTGTGACACGGGTAGTTATATAAAACTGACCATTAATTTTATTCCTTTTTATGCTCACCTTTTCTCCATATTGTTTTTTTCTTCCTCATTCTTATTTACCCTTTCATTCTTCCTTACAATAGACTACTAGGAAAGATCTGAGTTCATCTTTGAAATATTAAAACTGATTTTTTATATATATTAGCCAAGGGCTTGCCTGAAAATAGACTGGCAGACACATAGAACCTTAGAATGGCAAGTTGTTGACAGAAATATATTTTTTGGTCTTGCCAGTTCACTTTTACCTTCACCCCTCAGTCTCCTCTTTATAATCATGATCTTCCTCAACATTTCCATAATGTGGAAATTAAAAGAAAACTAGAGAACAAGGTGAAGGAGATTTACTGCAATTTATTGACATATGTCAAGGTGTTCTACCTAAAAGGACACCCAAGAGGACTATTCAGCTTATATATTGTGCGGTAAACATATATTATTGTTCCAAATTAATAATTAATAAAACCCATATACTCCTAAACCATATTTTGATCTGTAAAGAGTAATGTTTTTCTTTATTCTTAAACAATCATGAAAAATTATATTGAAGTTTGTTCTTCCTGTCTCTACAATAACAATGTGGTTGACAATCTTTAACTTATAACCTTGGTGATTGTTAAGTTTGTACAAAAAGTTGCATAGTGACAGTTTCACATGGATTCTTAGTTTTACCTTATGCAATTTAGACTGTAGTTATATTAGATAATGCATTCCATTCAGCATTCATGTTCCATATTAGAACAAGATGGCTTTCCCTTACAAAGTAGATTCTTCTGAAACGCTGCACTTCTACAAAGATATACAATTACCATGGCAGAATTCTAAAATTAGGAGTCTGATGATAGAAGAGGCAGTCACTGGATTATTCCTCAGTGTTATTCCTTGTATTAATTATAGTAGCAGATAGCTTGAATCTGGAGATAATTTCAAATTCCTTATTTTTAAAAGCTATAAGCAGATTTGAGTCAACACAAAGATGCCAGATTCAAACTGTAATGATACAACAACAATTAAATATGCAGTTTCTCAATGTGAACCACAGCCTTTTATTACTACTGTTTTGATGTGAAATACAAGTATTTAGGTCATCTGGTTTGCACCATGACATATGTTTTGTCACTTGTCAACTCCCTAACCCCATTTCCTTGTAGGTTAGGACATCTGAATCACTATCTTGGAAAAACAAAAAACAGATAGCTGCTTGCTTGCTTGCTGTTGGGTACAAGTAACCAGGAACAAGAATTGAGTTCAAAGCACTAAAATTTTATTACATGCTAGCTATATACAGAAATCTGATCTCCTATTGGCACTAGATAAGGATTAACAGAATTCGAGGGGGGGGTAAACTTGTGTCTCTTGTGTCTGCACAGTGATTCCAATCTGATGACATGTTTAACCCCAATGGAAGAACTACTTTTCAGCTTGTGTAAGTAGAGCTTCACTTTTATTTGCTGCTTAGAGTCGCCTCGAACCGCAAGATGGGCAGCAAATAAACTTAATAATAAATCAACCTTGCTCATATTAAGCCAGTGCTCTCTGAAGACATTTTCATGGTCATGTGGCCAGCATGAAATTACGGAGCGCTGTTATCTTCCCACTGAAATGGTACCTATTTATCTACTCACATTTGAATGTTTTCAAAGTGCTAAATTGGCAGGAGCTGGGGAGAGGATGGGAACTCACCCTATCGTGGTGCTCAGTTCTCGAACCTGGGCTGTCAGTGTTCCAGCCGACAAGCTCAGCATTTTAACTACTGAGTCAACTGCACCGACCCTCCCACATATACAATAACCTCAAAAAAATCAGACTGCTTTATGAAATAGCAGAAAGGTACTGCGCTTCCTCTGAATCATTTCTGAAGCATTCACAGCCTTAACAGTAATCTTTTCAGTCAACAATATTAATAATATTATACCTGACGATAAAGAGTTGTTATTTCTCATACACCATTAGTTTTGGGGCACACATAATGTTCAGAGTCCTAAATTTGGTTGCTATTTTTGACACTTTCTTTTTGTACAATTTTTTTTTGTACAGATGTTTTTGTACAAATTTATGCTGCCCTTTTAGGGATTGCTTTAAATATGGTAAAGGGAATAAGCTGACAATTTTTTCAGGTACCTGCTAACCCTGGGAACTCTTTGGCTTACTTTCCCCAAAACTTTTCTTTCAAAACATTTCTACCAAAATTTCATGAGTTTGCAGCCATGCGTGAAATCTCATAAGATTTTTTGCCAGAATGCAGAATTTTCTGATATGGGTGCATTGATGCAGTTTTGGGCTGTTGTGCATGACTCCTATGCTACTGGGAGTTACACCAGCATGATCTATGTCATCATTTATAACTAGAGGAAGTTTTGCAAAATAACTGATTGAACCTGAATCATATTATTATGTGTTAATCTGGTTAGTTCTTGACAGTGAAGAGGCAATGCCACATTATAGTTAAAACTAATGACGGAAGGACAAAAGAAAAAAGCGATGTTCAAGTTCCCAATCTCTTAGCTGAGGCTGGAAGATTGGGAACCTTTATCTGTACCAAATTGGTTGGATCCTAGTATATTTCAATAAACTATTAACAAAACCAGAAGTAAACAACTTTTTTTCAAGCTAATGCTGTATTTGCTCCAGACTTGTGTGTAGTCAGGATAAAAAGCAAATTTAAATTAATCTCATTTGCATTTATTTAAATATAATGTACTACAGTTTATTATTCCCTCAATTTAGGTAATTTTGTTCCATAAAAATTACTTGGTAATTCACCTTGCGAAATCATAGTTTGCACAAACCATGGTTTGCAAATGTGTATCAAATGAATGGGTTGTAATTCTCATTTAGCAATTCATGGAATCAATTACTCCAAATTGATAACTGTTGTATAGAATGAGCAACATACCAGTATAGCAAAAAAAATGAACAAAGGATTGATATGAGTCTGAATTGAATCAATACTAAAAGCTGATATATATATATACAATACTATATATTCCATAATGGTTGAAGGCACTTCCTAGTTTTGAACTTAAATATATAGACAAAATAACTGACAATTTATTATTAGCTTTCATTTAGTTTTAGTATTCATAACAGTCTGTAACTTTGCATTATTGTTTTATTTATTTATTAAATTTATATGAAGCCCATTTCACTGTCAAGCAACTCTGGATTGTTTACAGCACAAAAAAAGCAAAAATAGAAAATATTAAAACATTAAATATATTAAAATTATCAGAAATAAGGTCAGTTCGAAAGCAGAATGAAACAGGGTGGCCATCTTGTGAATACATTCGTCCTAAGTGATTTCTAAACAATTCCATAATATATTTATAGTGAATAACTATGACCGAAAGGATTAATCTATGCAAAAGAATTATGATTAAACATGTAATTTTCTAAGGAAGTGGGGATGACTTTGTGCTTTCTATAGGAGAGGTCCTCAATAACAAGCTTGATGGGTTAAAGAGAACATGCATGTCACTTTTTATTAAAAAGTCTATACCCACTGAATTTTAATGATAATATGTTCATTTTCCTGAAAGATCCCTAAACTCTACTATTTAATTTCAAATTGTTTATCTTGAGTTTAAATGTATACATGTGGGGAGACCATGGTTATTCCTAGTTACCTCAGTGATGAACAGAAAACATGTTGCTCTTGTTTGGAGGCTGATTTTAGTAATGAAAAAAAAACCCCTTCCATAAATAAGTTGAAGCTAACCTGGCTGAAAAAAAAGAGCATAGTACTTCAGGAACACAATGTTGATAAAAAAGAAATATCAAATAAATAAACAAGTGAAATAACTCAGGAAGTTAGCGTTTGGCAATACAGAAATGACACGCACCAATAATGTCTGTTGTTCCACAAATTAATGTAAACTTATTAATAAAAAGTTATTGCAATTATGCTGATTACTGATTTCACAAAATTTGGTTTGTTTTTGAGGTGCCTAGGAGACATTACAGTGTTATATATGGTGCCAGAATAGGTTGCTGACTATTGTTGTAAATAATCAGATAGGTTTCACAAAGAAACTGAAAGCTATTCAAGGTTTCATTTTGAAGCATTTTATTTTTGATGGTTCTTAGAAATCAAAAGTTGACTACAGATTCTACCAAATATTGTACTAGAAATATTAAATATGATATTAAAAGAAAATTTATATTCTGAGTAACATACAACTCCATTTAAGTAGACTCTCTGATCAATTAAATAATTAGTCTAATTAATTAGACTCTTCAATTAAAGGGGGACATCACATGTAACTGATTCACCAAAAAAGAAGAAAGTTGAATATTTAAAAGAATTCCTATATACATTAATCTCTCCCTATATATACACAATAAATATAGAGAGAGACCATAATGTGCATTGTTAAAGGGCATAACCTACAGAAATCACTAGGTTTTGCATGAGGCTGTGATGTTATTTTCTAAATTTTCAAGTTAGTGCTTTCTAAATTTCCACTTTCTGTTTCCTGGACTTCTATCAATCAAGTATTTATAAAAGGACTGTGGAAGAACTTACTTACACAACTAGAACTACACTTGTAGTGCACATACGGAGGGTTTCCATAGCAAGGCAAAGGGACAGTCCATTTTTTTAAGAAGGAAAGTTTTCTAGCTGTTTCGTTGTCCATATTTTCTACATAGAGTAGGTATATATAACTAGGAAGAAGTAACTTATCCCCCTTTCATCTGCTCCAAATGTCTTATGTCAGCTCTAGGAAGTTCTGCCCCACATTCTGCAAATCGCATGACATTATGGCTCTTGGACATAATTCTTATATTTGAACCAGTAATACCTAAGTTTTGTATTGCGCTGACACAAAGTATCGTCAACAGGAATTGGCCATTATTAAAATCACAGAATTGGGTGATATGATAAAATGCTTCAGAACTATGTTCTTTGAGAACTTTTGGCTGTTCATTTGCAAACCACTCATTCTAAAATTAGAAGATAATAATCACAGTTATTACCTGGCTGCATAATTCTTGGTTTTGCTCCCAGATATGCAAGATTCACATTAGCTTTTCTGCCATCAATGATTGGATTAGGATCTTTGCAGGCCCTTTCAGCAGCAGCTCGATCAGCCATTGTCACCTTGATAATAAACAGCAAAAGTATCAAAACTGTAACCCTCAAAACAACCTTCCAGATATCGTAAAACAATACTCTTTCAGATTAGGATGATCAGGGAGTTCACTTTTTGTTGTGCTTTGTTCTGGTTTTGTTTCGGTATTTTGCTTTTACAGTTAGTGGCACTCTTTTATATATTGATTGTTTAGTTGTAAGCTACCCACAGGTATTTGGGTGGCTTATTAAATAAACAAATAAATAAACTCCCCTCACCCAAATGAAAATACAACTAGGCAGTATCTTTCAGTGTTGGAATTTTACAGACAGTGTGTGTGTGTGTAATTAATACCATAAACACTTTAAAACAAATCCAGTTCTATTCGAAGCATTCTCTGTTTCCCTAAACAGGGGCACAGAAAGTTTGCAGGACTCCAAGCCAGTGACACAGTAGCATGTGCCAGTGTAGATAAAAATATGAACGTGTCCTATCAGTCTGCAGCCAGCTGGCTTCATCCAATGCCCAAACTTTATTAGCAAGTTTTCCTATACAGGCATGAAGCAAATATCCACAGCACGTAGCATCCACAGCATAGTCTTCAAAGATGAAAATACCACCCCCTGCCCCCCAAAATACCCCCACAATACTGTAATCGGCACTGTATTAATCGCGGACCCTTCAGTTGATAGGTTGTTTTTCTAAGTGCCTCGTTTACACGTTGCTTAAGTTTGGGGGAAATTTACCGTTTGTCTGCCTTCTATACCTTCCAACCGAATTGTCGCAATCTTTTCCAGCCCCCCTTATTTTGGGGGGGGGGGAGAATCCGAGGCTGCGGGATTACTGTCCCCCTCCCCGGCTCTGCCTGCCCTCCCGCCATTGTTCAGCGACCACCACCACCCCATCCCCATCCCCACCACCCCTCCGGCGGTCCCTATTGACTTACAAATCCGTATCCCCGGGATTTGCCCGTCTGCCGGTCGGTGATGACCACGGCTTCTTCGATCTCGCCGAAGACCTCGAAATACTTCCGGAGGCTGGAGTCCGTGGTGTGGTAGGGCAGACCCCCGACGAAGATCTTGGTGTAGGTGGTGTCCTTCTGCGTCGTGTGCATCTTTTCCCCCCAAAAGAGAGAGCGAGCGAGAGAGAATCTCTCCCCTGCTACAAGACCAGCAACAAAAGGAAGGAAAAGAAAGTCAGGGGAGCGGGGGGGGGGAGGAGGAGGGGAGGGGAAGGGAAACCTCTTTTCTCCGGCTGCTCAAGGCGCCAACTGCCCCTCTTCCAAGCAACTTCTTTCTCTCACCGTCCAGAGTCCGCTTTCCCCAGCAACAGCAGCCACAACTCCCTTCGCCCAACAGGAGACCTTCCTTCTCCCGCGCCGAGCGGTTCTGAGCTGGGCTCCGAGGGCAAACAGGAAGCCTCGTCGGATGATGCTCTTGAGGTAGACGGTGCGGGGGGCGAGGAAAACGCAGGGAAGTCTTCCGCCGGCGGAGGTCTCTCCCCAAATGTCACACGCGCGCGAGCTCCCCGTTCCGCTACCGCCCCTCGCCACCCTCCACCCCACTCACTCCCCGCGCTTCCCCGCCCAGCTCAGAGGGGCGGGTAGCCGGGCGGAGTCCCCTCCGGTTATTGGTCTCTTCCTGGGAGAGAAGCCGGCAGGGTTATAAAACCCCGGTTGCGGGGAACCTTAGCGCGTGGCGTCGGGGAAAAAAAGAGAGAGAGAGAGAGAGAGGAGGCGGCGGCGGCGGCGGCGAGGAAGTGGCCGGACGGCCTCGCCACCTGCGCGCTGAGCGGCGCCCTGTTGGGAAAAGTGGGAACCTCTCGGCCGTTCCCGTTGCTTGGCTGACAGCGCTGCCAAACAGGAGCTCTGCGTCGCCTTCCTCCCCGCCTTCTCTATAAAGCTCACAACGACGTAGCCTTCTTTGGGCGTCCGTTGCGGAACCCTCGGCCCCCTACTTCGCTTAAGAGCGAGCGCGAAGAGACACATGGCGGGGCGCGAAAGTTCGACCTCGGGCAGCCCTGAGGAGGAGGAGGCGGGGATTGCGGTGTCTGCTGCCGTGCCTAGAGCCACCCTTCCCCTATCTGGTGCCCACCAGGCGCGCTGGGCTTCCAATTTCCCCATTGGTTGGCTGCCTGGGCTGGCGTTGCCAGGAAGTCTCTTCCAACGGGGCCCCCGAAGGCCTGCGAATTCCTCAGCCTTGGTCGAGAGAGAGAGAGAGCTGCCGTCCCCGGAGCGCTCCTTGGAGTGTGAGTGGGCAGAGATGGCTATTTGGGTAAAGAGCCTTGTTCTCCTGCTATCTTGCCCTCTCTCTGACAGGGAAGGCTGCGCAGTCAACGCAAGGACGCAATGGCTAAGGAGGAGCAAGCAGAATCGGGAGCAGCTTTCCCTTGCACGTCCTAATCTAAGGAGGCATTTCTTGCCCTTTCCTGTCACGCCTGCTGGGAAATGGACACAGCCACCAAGTCCCAATGGGAAACATCAGTTTCAGCCCTTGTCCAGCCCTCTTTCAGCCCATTAGATGAGCTAAAGACAAAAAAGGAAGAGGGAGGGTCGTTTCTCTTAATACTGAATGTCTATGGAGATTCTCGGTCACCCAGGTCATGATTGTCCCAAAGGTGCTTCTTCAAGAGGCAACTGGACTTTCTGGCTTTTCTTTGAAGACGTTTTGCTTCTCATCCAAGAGAAGAGGCTTCAGGACGAAGAGGCTTCTTGGATGAGAAGTGAGATGTTTTGCCTCTTGAAGAAGCACCTTTGGGACTCATTTCTCTTACCTGCCCGAATTCATCCTGTGGTCTGGGCAGTGCAGAGAACTGAGCATAGCTTCCAAACTCTAGGTCAGCTTTCTGGAAAACAGTACAGATCACGGTGTGCTCCAGGCATGATATGATCCAGATCCAACCAGCCCTTTGAAAAGTTGGTTGCTTTCCAAGCACAACCCATGTAGAATACATTTCAGTAGTGAAGCACAATGTGTAAACTAAGCAGGAATTTTCCAAGAAGAGATACGCAAGAAGGGCAAACAATCACTGCTGCCGAATCTCTAAACTAGGTGGGTGGACTTTTTCAGAACAAGCCCTTGATATGAGCGAATGTTGGGAACCTAAATCAAAAAGTAGTCAGAACAAGGACAATATTTATTAAAGTTTAATTAAAAATTATGTAAACACAACCAATGTGAGTTATTCCCAGATCTTATCCTTTGTCACAAAGAAAAGTCACAATCCACAGCACTTTTATAACATTATGTAGGCTACACCCAACGTTTTGGGATTTGCATGCAAGCTTCAACCAGCAGGTTGTCTAAAAGCATCTCTGCAACCAGGAATTGCCTGCCTCTCTTATGCTGAACCTCCTGCTTGAGGGGAAGTGCAGCTCTAGTCAGTATAAGCAGAATTACATCCCAGGTCAGGTATTTATTTATCCACAGTGCCCATATTTCACTCAGTTTTTCATTCATCACCATTTTCACTTCTTACCTAGTCAGTGTTTAAAATGAGAGCTAGTTGCAAAATAATTATTTCTCTGGGAATATCTTCCAGGAAGGAGAAGACACACAAATGTACAATTCGGCCTCCAACCTGACACCACTCACGGTTGAGTTAGTAATAAATATTTGGAATGTATTGACTTCTGTAGATGGTTTTAATATAAAACTTAGTAGCTCCTATCAGTTTGGGCAAAAGTGGGGTTGCTGCTGGGAACTCTGATCCAGCAGTTATGGAGGCCAATAACTTCCCCAGGCCTGAAAATCCATAGGAACCCACTCACTTTAACAAGAAAGCTCAAAACGTCCAGTGTAGCTTTTGTTCCAAAATAGGTCCTAAAGTGCCAGCTGAAAAGAGCAGAACTCCAAGAAATATCAACCAAACATACAACTTGAAACTTATTGACAATTCTCTTCTCAGTTATGCTTAGCACATTCCATAAAACAAGTGTCTTGTTTTATTTTTCTTGCCTACATTTGATGGAATTGGTTTTTTTAAAATTGTGATATTATTTCTATTTTACAATACAGTAAATGAACTATAAAATGATCCTTAAGACAGATTCATCCATCTACCAGATCTTGCAGATTCATATTTAACCATAATCTAGTTTCCGTTGGAATATACAGGCAGTCCTCGGCTTACAACCGTTCATTCAAAGTTACAGTGGCACTGAAAAAAGTGACACAACTGCTTTTCACAGCTATGATCCTTGCAGCATCCCCACGGTCAGGTGATCAGAATTTGTACGCCTGGCAACTGGTTTGTGATGGTTGCAGTGCGATCACCTTCGGGGACCTTCTGACATGCAAAGTCAACAGGAAAGCCAAATTCACTTAACATCCATGTTACTAACTTAGCAATTGCAGTGATTCATTTAAACAACTGTGGCAAGAAAGGTCGTAAGAAGGAGCAAAATTCACTTAACAATTGTCTTGCTTAGCAACAGACATTTGGGGCTCAGTTTTGGTTGTAAGTCATGAAGTACCTGTGTTTAATTGTGTTCGGTCCCGGTGCTCAGAATAGGGACATTTCCTCCACCCTGGTTGCAACATCTTATTTCTAAACTTGGAGATGTATCTTGCAAATATGTTACAAGATTTTTCTTTTTTCTTAGAATCTATGTGTTTCTCAGAACGAGAAACTAAATACCAGCTAAAGCCCTTCTTCTGTACTGCATCTCTTTATGCGAGAGATAGCACACATACTAAAGTATTTCTTTTAGGCCCAAAATAAGGATATTATTATTTTGATTGTGAAAAGAGAACCATAGGAATCCATGTATTTTATGTTGAGTGGAGATGATGGCCAGGAGTAAAAAAAGTGTTACAGACTTGAATCAAGTGAGCTGAACTGGAAAATTTACAGAACTGGCAAGTGTTATCTTTACTTGCATGTTTAACTCAGGGATTCTCTGGAAGTGTTCAAACTATAAAGGGTAACTTTGTTTACTTGTAGGGGAAAATGAAATGACATAGAATACAGTAGGATAGGGTAGAATAGAACAGAACAGTTAACTGGCAGTGTGCTCACCTGCATAATTCTTCTATATTTACATGATATATAATAATAATTTATTAAACTTGTATGCCAGCGGACTGACTCCGTCAGTGACTCTGGGGGGGATTTACAACAATCAAAGAAATTACAACAAAACCAATAAAGCATACAAAAACAAAGATAAAAGATGGCAAGTACAATAAAGTCTGTACACATACACATACATAATTTATATATTTAAAATAAATATATAAGACAAATAGCTCTCTGTTTACATTACTATTGTAACCCATAATGGTTTCATATTAAAAATTAGAAGTTTGAATGTCAAAAAGCTCGTTTTTATAAACGTTGAATTACATAGTGCAGGGGTCCCCAATGCTCAGTCAGGAGACCGGTACCGATCCACAGCCTGTTGTGAACTGGTCCACGCAAGCAGTGGGTGAGCGTGCAAAACTCCATTTGTACAAGCGGCAGGTACGCACATAAAACCATCTTGCCCCCGCCACTGGTCGTTGGAGCCAGAAAGGTTAGGGATCGGTGCTATAGCATATATGTTATTAATATGTTGCCAAATAATACTGGAATTGCCAAATTATAGATAATATATCTATGTATTTATTATACTGTTTAACCACTCCAATCTTACAACTGTGGGTGGTGTACAGCAAAGAAACAAAAAATAACATAATCACATTAGAAATGTAACAGTAATATACATCTAGAGGAATGCCTATGCACCAATCAATTGAAGCCCAAATATTGCTTAAAAAAAGAACGTTTTCACCCTTTTATGGAATACAGTAAGGGAGAGTGATTTCTGAACTTCCTAATCAAAATAATACATTCCTTAATATGGGGGCCACTATCAAGAAGGCTGCTGGCTTGTCCATGTCCCATGAATCTTGTATGAAGAAGGGACTCTTAGGAGTCCTTTCTAACAGTTAAAAGTTAACCAGACAGTTAAAAATTAGGTATGACAAGGCAAGCAACTTCTCTGACGACAAAAAATGCCCTTTTTTCAAAGCCACTGTAAGTTGAAAGATATACTGAGAAATATACAAAATGTACTTCTATACAAAGTGTTCAGTTTGAATTCATTCCATAAAAGCTGCTATCTATAGTGAAAATGAAATAGGTAAATTACTTTTATTATCAACATTTCAGGTAAGACCAGAGGTTCAGCTGTGCATTTGTGACCACCTTTTTAACTTTATTTCAGGTAAGATCAGAGGTTCAATTGTGCATTTGTGACCACCTTTTAAACTTTTTTTTGTTCTTTCTGCAAATGCTCCTATGTATACACACACACACACACAAACCCATTTATCTGAATTATGTTTAAAATAATCCCATTCTAAATATATCTAGGTGATGGCATTTCTCATGTCTCTCATTAAAATGTTTCAGTAGCAGAATTTCCATAGGACTAATACATTTTTTCTAGATTATTGTTTCTATGTGAAGTGTTCAAAATGTCACATGCTTCAAACGGAAGGTTTTATAAATGGTACTATTTTTGTATTTTGCAGAAACTTTAAAAAAATCTATTTATTAATGCTCAGCCTCACAATTTTGAAACCCTCACAAGCATTGCTATAAGGCCAGGCCATGTTTAAAATATTTATTAAGCAGAAATGTTTCTGTTTTATCTGCAATTCTTTTTATTATTACGCTATTGCTGTCTGAAAGATGACATATAAAATGCCATACTAAGATGTAATAAACTTTTATAACTCAAGAGAGATGAATGAAGTGTTGTTTAAAAATACAGCATGAAGCAATAACTACATTTGTTATCTGACAGAAGTCATGTAGAATTAGACAATTTAGATCTGAAACTGCAGATCCTTTGGATGTAACTTCTCTAAGCCTAGCCTAGCCATCATTACTACCTAAAGTCAAACACAACTAGAGGCAGATATTGTGTGTGTGTGTGAAAATCTATAGGTTATGTGGTCTTTGATCATGACATCATCCTCTCCAACTTACAGATTTTGGTCTATGAACATGCCCGATTGTGGAGGGCACATACTGAGTGAAGATCTGGGGGTGTAGGGTGTGGAGGGTACATGTGTGTTCCTTTGAGTAAGTCTTGACTCTTGGTAACTGCATAGACTAGTGCCTGTAGTTTTCTTAACAAGATTTTCAGAAATGGTTTCCCATTGCCTTCCTCATAGAGAAGTGTGAGAAGAGAAAGTAACCGGCCCAAAGTCAACCAGATGACTTTCTACCTAAGGTAGGACTAGGACTCATTGTCTCTTGGTTTCTATCCAGTGTCTTTCACCACCACACACCACTGGGTCACATGGGGAAGTTAGAATAGATTTGTAAAAAAGAAATATTAATTACTCATAGTCAGAATTAAAGTAAAAAGGCCAATTCTGCAGAGGGGAATCTAAGCTAAATTATGTCCTCCTGGAGTGCCATGCGCATTTAATATCGTAGATCACCTGAATAATTTAATCCATTGTCATTATATCAGCCTTTGCTCCAAATACTCACATGTATGGTTTATCTCATGTAGAAGTAAACTATCTAATGTGACTTTGGAGGATATTTTAAGATGGCCTCATCCAGAAACTATCACTTACAATGAATGGTTTTAACTGATATACTTCTATGTAACCTTCTGTCAGAGCAGCTATGAACAGACAGTTTACAGGTTTACCAATTTCTATTAATTCAAAGGTATTAACATTAATGCTATTGTCAACCTTTTTATTTATTTATACACACCAGATGCCTGTCATAGCGAAGAGAAAACAATGCTATGTAATCATTCAGGAGGCTGGTGAAGATAACAAAGAGCCTCTGATTATATTGCACTCTATTTATTCCTACCAATGGTCTACTGCACCGTATAATGACACAAGACATTTGGAATAGGGCATTATGACCTGATCATGCAATATAATACTGCACATACCTACTCAGAAATAAACTCCACTGAGTTCCAGTGGACTTACTATGAGGTACATGTGTATAAAATTGCAGCCTAAACTGAGGTTTCATGTCATATTTGAAACAGAAATCATGCATCCATTTAGATGTGGTTATAAAAACAAATGAATTAATAGACTCTAGACACATCTGGTTTGTAGACACATTTTTAACTCATGAATGTTAAATTTCATATAGTTCCATGAAGGCTTTGAATTTATAATTTAAAACAAACATTCATGAATAAAATACGTATATCTAAGTAAGTTCTCAGTAAATAGTTACACGCGAGAGTAAACACTAGTGTCAAATTCTATGTCTCAATGAATTTCTATGTTAAAAAAAAACTTCCCACAACTTCTACATGGTAAAATTACACACCACATCTTTCTGCAAATTTGATGCCAGTTTACAATTTGTGTGAAAGTGTTCATAGATTCAAAATAAGAAAACAATGAATATGACAGGGGCAGAAACTTGTTATGGACAGACTAGGAATGAATTTACAGTTAAGTCTGAATAAGAAATATGTTCCCCTTAATCATTGCATTTTAATCAGGCCCAGAGTGGGTTTTGACAGTGTTTCTGTTTTGCTTATGGAAGCCTGATCAATACTACCACCCAAAAGTTGGATTGTAACCCAATCCCCCAAGTTTCTGACTCTCCTGGAGTGGGTCCCAACACGAACCTCTCCTCTCAGTCATAACTTGGTTGGTTTTTGGTTTTGTCTATTGTTAGACTCCATACCTAGGTGGCGCAGTGGTTAGAGTGTTGAACTGCAGGCCACTTCTGCTGATTCAATCTAGCGGTTCAAATCCC
>JANHFL010000544.1:2339-26419 GCA_032468155.1 Oxyrhabdium leporinum
CCTCCGCACACCCCATTTTCAGCTTCCGCATCCGATTTTTGGCCTCCGCATGCCTCATTTTCAGCCTCCACATGCCCCATTTTCCGCCTGTTCCAATCCCCACTGCCTGCAACGGGCTGAAAATGGGGCACGCGGAGGCGGCAATAGGTGATGGCGATGCCTGAAGCTTGAAACAGCTGGTCGTCGGGAGGCCGATCCAACCGACGATCAGCTGCTGGTGCTAATCAGGCTGTGCTGAAGCTGACCAGGCTGTTTGCTGTTTGCTGCAAGGAGGCAAATTACTGGGAGGCAGAGGCCGAAGGGTGGGGGCTGGCAGGCGGGCAGGACTTCGGCAACATTTGCTGTATAAAACCCACAGCCATTTCTACTTTTTTGGGGAGGGGGGGGAGTGTGTCTTATACACCGAAAAATACAGTATATCCTAGGTCAACTGGTATTAAAGAAATTATATTATTATGAATTATATCTGTCAGGGGAAGAAGCATTTCCAAATGTTAATAAAAGTTAACTATCAGACCATCTGGGTAGTTAATTTTTACCCCAGTAAATCTCTATCCCCTTTTTTAAAACACCTTTTAGAGAAAAAATAGAAGCAGTTATAAACCAGACTAATATTGTACACTCACAAATATGCCCAGCTTGACGTGGCAAAGAGAAATGAATTGATCCTAAAACAGGATTTCCAACAGAAAATCAGTGTATTTTATTTAGAGTTTTAAGTGCTACTTAAGCTTACTTTGAAACCAATTAAACCAGCCAGGAAGGGTCTAGGTTCTTTATAACCAAATTAGATTGGAATAAAGTTTGTATTTGAAATATTTGAATTCTCTCAGAAAGTAGAAGCTACAGATAACATTTCTTTTTCAGAATCTTTATTCACTTTGCTAGATAAATTCACTTTGTATTTTAATTCTGGAAACCTAGGAATAAAACTAGAGCGCTTGCTATCTCCAGAATCATCACTCATTTGCATGAATTAATGTTTACACGAATATTAGTTGTTGCATACAAGATTTTCAGAGAGGAACCTTAAATTTGATATTTAAAATTTATGCCTGATGGTATCAAAAATAAATTAAATCTTGTGGCTTCATCTTCAAGACGAAACCCAGAAAGAAAAAGATGGACTGAGTATTGTGATAAGAATTACAGTATATCTCAAATTACATATTAAATACTGTTCCTGAATGCACCTTTATAGCAAATGAAAACAGTCATGTAGGACAGCATTATTATGACTGAGTTGTTTGCAACTGAAATAAAAGATAAAGACAAGAACATTGCCTGAATTGAAATAAATGTGCAGAATAATAATAATAATAATAATAATAATAATAATAATAATAATAATAATAATAATAATAATAGTTTGAGCTAACCAATATATTGATTTAAAAACATAGGAACATGGAAAACTGATGATGGGAAAACACCCAGTGATCCACTGAGTCTGCCATTTGAGTTTATTTGGGGGATGTTTTCTTTTTAATTGATTTATTATTTTTCCATGATTATTATTTTTATATATTTTTATTTTTGTCAGATAATGGACATGCATGCTTAAACTCAGTTACTGATGATTGACCCACTTATCTTCGCTGAGTTGGTTCCAAACTTCCACTAGTCTCTATGAAGTCACACTTTCTAACATTACTTTTGAACTTCTCTCCTGTCAATTTGGTGATGTGTTGGCTCAGCAGTTAAGATTCTGGGCTTGTCATATGCAAAGCCGGCAGCCCAGATTGGAGACCCAACCTCCGTGCAATGGGGTGAGCTCCCGTCCTCGCCCCAGCTCCTGCCAGCCTAGCAGTTCAAAAGCATATAAATGCAAGTAGATAAAGAGGTACACTTTGGTGGGAATTTAACAGTGTGCCATGACATCATGCTGGCCACATGACCATGGAAATGTCTTCAGATAGCATGGGCTCACTGGCCTTGAAATGGAGATGAGCACCGCCCTCTATAGTCAGCAACAATTAGCGGAGTAAAATCCGTAGGGACTCTTATCCTTTTTTAACCTGTCAGTTTGAGACTATGCCCCCGCGTTTTTGATTTTTCCTTAATGTTGAAAATACTGCCTTCTAGAACCTTTAATATATTTAAAGGTTTCAATCATGTCAACCCCTTTTCCTTCTGACTTCCAGGCTATGTATATTCAGTTCCTCTATTCTCTTCTGATATGTTTTGTCCCTCAGATATCGCACTATTTTTGTGATGCGTCTCTGGACTCCTCAATTTGGATAAAGTGAAAAAGCAACCTAGTGGTGATCTTAGATAGGATGGCATTTCACCCACGATATTTTCCCCAGGGAAATGAGTTGGTCTGAGAGAGAGAAAGTGACTGGACCAAAATTACTAAGTCAGCTCCTATGTTCAAGGGAAGACTAGAAATCCTGGTCGTCTATTTTCTAGCCCAGTTTCTTAGCCACTATACTAGACTGGCTTTCATGTGTGATATGGTATGTGCAACGTGTAATAGAGATAGACATATCCATTAGTAAAGGATAATTATTTCTGTGAAATCTAAAGTTTTTGTTCTCAATCACTATTACTTTTGATAAACTTTTCTTATGTTTTGTTTTTTCCCTTGCAATTTGGGGATAATCAACTTCCTCCATATATTCATCTGATAGCAAATTCACTTTGCCATCTCACTGCAGCAGCTTACTGTGAAAAGGAAAGAATCTCATGGATTGGTGGGCTGCCCGTTGACTTTTAAAGTGGCATTTGCTGCAGCCCTAATTCCCTCCGCAAGCTTGTTTGATCTTTGATTGGCAGCCAGAACTAGTTGAGGGATTTCTTGTCAACAGTGTCTTGAATTCTGTGTGTGTGTGAGAGAGAGAGAGACCGCACAGGATTTTCTCATAGCATGCCCAGTTGCTAATAAAACCCAAGCCCGTGAATTCAGGTTTCCAAAGTATTCAGGGGGGTTTTTTTCCCTTACATTTTTCTAGTTTGAGAAATATTTTCTCTTTTCCTAAAAGTACAGAAGGGGCTTGTAAGCAGAAAGGAAACAACGCTAGACTACCTCTGGCAGGCTAAGTTACTTTTATGTATGGCTTTGAAGCTAAGAGTGCAGTGCTTGTGTACATAACTGTTTAAATCGCTCATTAAAGTCCTGGAATCTGCTGTTGACTGTAATTAATTCTGCTGTTCAGTTGCAGACTGCAATGGCTTTCTGAGGTCAATGATCTGTGTCCAAAACAGTTCCCAAGAACTGGGCATCCATGATATCCTGCTGTCAGCAGGAAGTATAGTTTCAACCAATTTACTGCCCGTTTTAGTTTTGATGCAAAGATAGGTAGAGATGACCTAGAGACTGTCATTTTCTTCTCACTCCTCAAAACCAAAACCTTCAACCAAACTTAAGTAGATCATGAAGTTTCACCATTGCTGGTGCCATCCAACCCACACCTAGTTTTTTCTCATTATTTTAACTGGGCTTCTAATGTGCTCTGTTTCCTCTCCCCACTTTGTTTATATATTTATTTATTAGATTTTTATCCCATCTGTCTTATTTTATAACTAACTCAAGGTAGGAAACATACGTGATACCGGTAGTCCTTGAGTTATTACCACAACCAGAATTTCGGTTGCTAAGCAAAGTGCTTGTTAAGTGAATCGTGCCCAATGCTACCACCTTTCTTTCCATCGCTGTTGAGCGAATCACTGCGGTTAAGTGAATCATGGTCATTAAGTGAATCTGGCTTCCCCCACTGACTTTGGTTGTTGGAAGCCAATCGCAGAGGGCGATCACATGACTCCAGAATGCTGCAACTGTCGTAAATTCACACTGGTTGCCAAGCACCCAAATTTTGATCACGTGATCGTGTGAGGAATGCTTGTGAGTCTCTTTTTTGAGTGCTTATGTGACTTCAAATGATCACTAAATGAATACGTTGAGGATTACCTGTATTCCTGTTTTCCCCACAACAGCCACCATGTGAGGTAAATTCAGCTGAGAGAGAGGACTAGCGTAATGTGAAACTGGAACTCCTGGTCTCCTGGTTTCTAGGCTAGCACCCAAACTGGCTCTCCCTTCAAGTTCCTAACTGCTAGCATCAGGGCTACAAGCTGCCATTCTTGGGGCCAGAAGTTGAAATCTACGGGACTGCACGCTTTTCCGTGTCCTTGACATTGCTTTTTAGAATAATAATATAGTTTTTTTCAAACTGATCCTGAACTGAGTTTGCATTGGTAATGTTAAAAAAAAGACCTAATGCTGAGAATTGGTGATAAGCTTGCAGCATTTCATGTCCATAATAGGTTTTATCTTTTAATAGGATGAGGTGGATTTTCCTAGTAGTGCTTACTTACTGTATTGTATTTTATCTTGATTAATTCCCTAGGCTTCCATGCTAATAATTCCCTGTGTGTTCAATTATTAGCTGAAAGAGTCATTCACTTTCTTCTTCCTTTGCATAACAGAACTGTGTTTTTCATATTAGGCTACTTCTTCATTTCCCCCTTCTCTTAATTTAAGTTTTGAAGTTACCAGTGGTGCTTTTAATAGCTAATTCCAGTGACGTTTTTCCTAGACAAAATTATTATTTCAAAAATTCCCTATGTAGCCCTGCCATAATTATTTAATTTTGTCTAAATGCACACAGAGGGGAATAAGTAGAGAAAAATTCTAGAAAATCTGCTTGGTTTCTCAAAAACTTTGGGAGATCTTGCTTGATTTGACAGTATGTTATGACATGGTTTACATTTTGAAAGAACTAGAATAGTTTTGACTGTCAGAAATGGAATAGGCCTGTAAGTTAAGAAAAAAACATGAAAAGGTGATTAATGGTAAAATATACGTGTTATTAAATTTAACAACCGAAATTTACTATGGAACCTTCAATAAAAGAAACTGAGATGGGAATATCTTTCCTTGTGTGTATCTGCAGGATTTTTGCTGGTTTGGAGAGAAAGTACTTTTTCACCAAGTTTCTGCCTTTTTACTATGTGGATGAAGTGTTATGTACCACGCTTTGAAAAGGGAATTGCACTGTGAAAACATGACACTGCTTTTGTTGTCCTCCTCCCAACCCTGCAGATACCACTTCTTTGTTATGAGATTCTTTGTGGCTTGTGTCCATCAGACTTATCTTGGGGTAGAAAGAAAAGTGATTGAATTCAATTTTCTTTAATGGAACCTGGCATTCTTTGTTCATTTCAAGGCTTTCTGTAGCCTTTCTGTAGGTTAACTGAAAAGCGTAGGAGGCTACATAGTTTATGGCCACTCTGGAAATAATGCAGCTTCTGGCTCTGTTGCAAGATGAAGCTGTCCAAGGAAAGCCAAGTATCAGAAAATTAACCCATTTTGGTAAGATTTCCAGAAGAAGAAGTGTGCAGAATAGAGAACAGATTGACATCACACTCCATTTAGGGAATCATTTTTCCCAAGAAGAAAGTTACAAATGTTTTATCATCATACACATCATATTTACATACCTATTGGTATGTAAAACAAAAGATATTATTGTCGATTTCAAAAAAGGCAGGCACACCCAAACACCTCTGGGTAATAACGATTCAACTGTGAATGTGGTTAGTAGTATCAGCTTTCTGGGTGTACGGCTGATGAACAGGTTAGCTTGGTCGCTCAACAATGGTGAAGCGGGCACAGTAGTGCCTGCATTTTCTGCGTTGTATGAGAAGAGCACATCTTCCTTCCCCTGTCCTTACCACTTTTTATGGAGGGATGATTGAAAGCATCCATTCCTGTCGTATTGTAATACTGTCTGGTTTGGAGGTACAGTAGAACCTCTGGTCACAACCATAATTGGTTCCATAACTTTGGCGATTTCTTTGTCTTCTAATGTTTGATCTTCAGGAATTTCTGGGTCTTGGGTCATGTTTGATTGCCACCTGAGTATATGTTCATGACCAGATTCAAACATTTTGTGAACTTTTTGGTCAGAACCCGATTTGGTTGTGGTCAGAAGCATTCGTGACCAGAGGTTCTACTGTATTAATGTTTCAGGCAGGAAGGCAGTGCAGAGAGTGGTGAGGATGGTAGAAAACATTATTGGAAGTTCATTTCCTTCTATCCAAGACATGGCATCTAAGCGATGTTTGTCCAAAATCCGCATTATTGTCTGGGACAATACACATCCTCTCCATGACCGGTTTTATTTTTTGTCTTCTGGAAGGAGGCTTTCTGATATCTGAAGCAGAACAACTAGATTTTGTAATAGCTTTGTACTATATAGTATCAGCCTTGTTAATTTTCAAGACTTTTTTCCCGTTATGTATTCAAAATGGACTGTGATTAATACATGTGTGTGTGGGTGTGTGGGTGTTTATGTATGTAGATATGTATGTTGTGTTGTATATATGTGTGTATGTATGTGATTGTGTGTGTGTGTGTGTAATATGTATATGTGTGTATGTATGTATGTATGTATGTATATTTCCTTTGGAAGCGGACACCAGAATTTCATTTTTAATTTGTGCCATTGTGTTCACAGAAAAAAAGTGATAATAATTATCTTAGCTTATCATTTCTCATTTAAAAAATAATTGGGTATGATTATGAATACCTCTAAAATACTTTTTCTGAAATCTGGAGGGAAATAACCCCTATTTTTCTCAGATGTTGGTCTCGGTGTCTCCCTTCAACCTTCAAAGCACAGTAGAAAAAGTACTGTGGAAAATCAGTGGTTTCATAGTAGCCCCACATGGGGGCCCCCAAATATCTTTGCCCTGCCTGACTCCAGAAATCGCAGCTGTTTTTGAGGTCCATGAAGCACAACTGGCAGTTCAGGGCCTCTCCAAGCAACACTTTGCTTTGTTTATGATGTTTCTTCCTCCGCCAATTTTCTGTATGTGCCCTCACTTGTTGTTTTTATTGATGCTTTGGAATACAAAGTAAATTAAATATCAGTATCAGAATGCGGTTTCATCTTCTATCTAGCATCCAGGCTCTGGAAATTTTGTAGTTCTCATGTGAAATGGGAGCTATTGGAGAAGTTTTTTTTTTTTCTGTTCTGCTTCAAGCTGAGAAAAGCTTTCCCTGATTTTGCTGTTTTAGAGTAATTGGAGCAGACGAGAGCTGTTGCCCAAATGCTGATGCTTGTACATCCAGACAGATCCATCAGTTTTAGGGGTTTTGTTGTACCATTTCCTACTTCTTTCAAAGCTTCCAGGGTTATTCTAAACCTCTCTTTATGCTAAAATATGTTGTGCTTCCTTTAACAAAATGAGATACGTCTAAAGGACAGGCCTTGTAGGTTAGTGGCAGGCAATAAAACCAAAGGACCATAATTAGCCTTGTTTTCACAAGTGTTCAATCTTAGCCATACAGATAGTCATTGACTTATGGCCACAGTTGGAACCAGAGTTCCCATTGCTAAGCAAAGTGGTTGTGCCCGATTTTATGACCTTTTTGGCCATGGCTGTTGAGTGAACCACAACAGTTTTTAAGTGAATCATGTAATCTAACAGCAGCTTTTCTGAAGAGCTGATTTTATTAAATTTTGAATGTCTATCCCTATTAATGAAATGGTTATATCAGACTAATTCTGAAGAAAGTTTGTAGAGATTCTTAGTCATCCAGGTCATGGTTGTCCCCAACATTTAGGAGGTAACTGGACTTTCTTTGAGTTTGGTGTTTTGTTTTGTTTTTGGAGGATGTTTCGCTTCTCATCCAAGAAGCTTCTTCAGCTCTGACAGGATAGTGGGGAATGGAAATGACAGACAGCTGGTCATTTGTATCCTTTTAGAGTGCTGTTGAAGCACTTGGAGGGTTATCTGTGTCCTCAGGGTCACCTGAGTAGTACTAATGGTTCCTGTAGTCTGCAAATTTTTTTTCTCTGGAAATCCATCCTGTCAGCGTTGAAGAAGCTTCTTGGATGAAAAGCGAAACATCTTCAAAGAAAAAACAAGAAAGTCCAGTTGCCTCCTGAAAAAGAACATCTGAAGAAAGTTGCAAGAAATTGAAATAGTTAAAGGTTTTTCTTGGTTTGCAAATACCAATTTTTTACACAAACCATCTTCTATATTTCACAAGTTTAAGATGGGCAGAAGATAGGCAACTGAATGACTTGTCTGTAGACCTGCAATGATTCCTGATGCCCAGTTGTTCAACAGGGATAATGGCACATGCCCATCCCTGCCCAGACAGTGGGGTTCTTCCTGAGATCAGTAATTCTTATGTTTTTAGAACTGTACAAATAAATTTAAAATAAAATAATAAAAGGATATAGCATGCTTTCAGTTTTGATGCTTCAAAAAAGTATTGTGTTCTGTCTTGTTTTGTTTTTTAAAAATGTCCTTGCTGATTAGATGATAAGCTCATTGGAAAGTATAAAAGCCACATTAAAATGGCATTTATTCACTATTGTTTTAATATCATTTAGACTTTGAACTCATCACTGTTTCCTTCCTTTTTTCTTTTGTGCAATAGAGGCTTGGTGACTTTGAATTTTACAAAGACTTTAAGATCTCTTATATTAAATTCCATTATTAAGTATTATTCAAATCTCAGTTAAATTGTAATGCAAATAAATCCTAAAGGATTAAGTGAAATTTCTTCATCTGCCACCTTTTTGATGCTGAGTCAGAGGCCATGAAATAATTTACTTTTTGTCTGTGACAGGCAATAAGGAGCATAACAGATCAATTTAGCTTTCTTTATAGATAGAAATGTTACACCCAGGGACCCTAGAAGTAGAAATGTGCTTACATTTGTGAAACCTTTTAAAGGAAAAAAATACATATTTATTTAAGCAAGCAGAAATAAATGTTATTAGAGTGTCCTGCTGTCACAGATGTACATGGTATGGAAGATAGTATTTTGTCTATTTATTTATTTATTTGATTTCTATAGCTGCCCAACAACTCGGGGCAGCTCACTATTGAGAAACACATACTACAATTAAGATCGTAAAAAGAATCCAGTTTGAAAATATTTTAAAACAATAAAAATGTTAAAAATAGCAATAGCACTTAGATTTATATACCGCTTCATAATGCTTTATAGCGCTTTCTGAGTGGTTTACAACTATCTGCATATTGCCCCCAACAATCTGGGTCCTCATTTTACCGACCTTGGAAGGATGGAAGGCTGAGTCAACCTTGAGCCGGTCATGATCGAACTTCTGCCTGGGAGCAGAGTTAGCCTGCAGTACTGCAATCTAACCACTGCACCATCACGACTCTTTCTTTAAAACGATTAAAACGCTAAAAAAACCCATTAAAACATCTAATTCAAGTACGTACAAGCAAGACATCTGGCCTGTTAATAATACAGCCAGAAGGCAGGGCCTTGGTTCATGGAGCTCCCAAGGCTAGGAAGCATAGCCAGTTCTTTAAAGCTTGGTCACCACCCGTCCATTCTGCCCCTCTTCTTTGACTGCAAGTTATAACTTAGAATTAAATATAAACTGGTTGAGATACTGTAGTACTTCGGATTCAAGAGAAAGAAAAATGTTTTAATGAACATTTTTTATTTATATCCCAAACCTGGCTTATTACGCTTTAGACCACTGATCCATTTAATATATGGAAAGACTTTTTTTTCTCTTCCATTCCTGCTTACAACTATTCTCATTGTAGGATTTCAAGATTGTCTTTTCTCTGTCATGCCCTGCTCCTCCTCCTTTTTCTTCTACTCCTATTTTTTCGATACCATCCTCATTGGCTTTATTGCATTTGTGTGAATATATGGAAAAAGGAGAAATTCTTTCTTTCTTCACTGATCTGTACTTAGGATGAAAGGTCAATTCATCTTAAGAAATACATTTTAAGAAGGGAGGATGGATTGGGTGTATTTGAACATTAGTAATTAGATAGAAACAACCAAGACCATCCAAAAACTTCAGCACATGCAAAATAAAGCAATCCAAATAATTATGGCCACACTGACAAGAGGTGCCATGTAATACCAGGAGCTGCACTAGCTGCTAGTTAGTTTCTGGATACAATTCAAGGTGCTGATTGTCACTTTTAAAACCCTACATGACTCAAGAGTTTATAGTGTCTGTGACCTGCCTTGTCTTGCCTTGATTTGGATCATCAAGAAAGATCTGGGAGAGAGGATTTATGGGAGGGTCCTGCCACATCTGGTTCCTTCGTTAAATGTTTATTGTTTCATGTTTGTACTGGTGTGTCAGTCTTTACTCATAGCAATATTTTTAGAAGTTGTTTGCCATTGCTTTCTTCTATGTCTGAGAAAGAGTGATGCAGCTGACTTCATCTATAAGGCAGAAGTAACAGTAACAGCCTCTATGCTTGTAGGTTGGTGCCTAAGACCAACACCAAACTGATTTTCTTTGTTAAATATAGATAACGCTTTAAAAAAAAACCCTCATTGAGACATAAGGTTTACATAGCATGCTTCTGCAATCTTTGTCCATTTTGACCTTCGCATGTGTTCATTATTGAATTTTTGATGGATCTGTGAAATTTAGGAAATCTTACATGCTGTCAGATTGAATGAAAAATTGCAGCCAGTTGAACGAGTTTGGATTAATTTGCAGGCTTATTTAAATGCCATAATACTATTCCAGAAAGGTTCTGACAGTGTGAAGGCAAACATCTGAAGAACAGGTTATCACATTAACATCATGTTTATTTCTGTATCATGTATTTTTATTGGCAATTTTTATTCCTTGAAAGGAAAAAAATATTTGTGAATACCAGCAATTAATTGAAGACCAATCCAGATTAAATTGAACTGATTAGGATGTTATTAAAGAACAACTAGATTTTACTTTCCCCCCTTTTATTTAAATTACTTAAAAGATTGGAGAAATATTTTTAATTGCTTCAAAGTTTTCCTGCCTCTGAGTGAAGTGAGAAAGAGATCGTGGAAATCTTGAAAATCCATCTTATCCGTTGAACGGATGTATTGAAAGGTTAATGAAGATAAATTATAGTTGTTAAAAAAGGCACCCCTCCCCCCAAAATTTGCAGCACATTGTAATATTTTTCTGCAAACATTTTGTGGATGCATGCATAAAATTCCATCTAAAATACAATACTCTAGAGAAACATTTATTTTATGAATACTAACCTTGCCCCAATATTTAAGATTTAAAGTCTGCCATTTATTGAAATTCAAAGAGACCTCCTTTTATATTATACTGACATTAGAGTGGTTATCTGTAAGAGATTGCATGGGATAAGAATCCTAAGACAGTTAAAGTATTTATTACGAATATATTACCAACGTTTATTTTTAAAACATTAATATTTTGTTAGTCCAAGATAGATTGTGTCTCTAACAAAATTTTATCTTGCAGTATTTTACTAAGAATCTTAAGTTGAGAGTGATTCATAGCTCAGAAGAAATACTGATGCTCACTTTGGTGGTTATTTTATAATTTCCATTTAAATATGCAAGATAATAATTACATTCCTGAAGTATTAATATCAACTTCATACCTATGTTATATATTAAATGCATACTAATGTTATAGTTAAAAATATAGGAGTGTTGAGCATGGTATTTAATGCAGTCAGCATTCCTTTTCTTATCCTTTCATCTGCTTCTTGCTATTCCTTTTCTTATCCTTTCATCTGCTTCTTGCTATTTTGGTTAATGCACTGATTTCACATGGAAGAGAACTTCTGCATAAACAGTATGAGATGAGCAGGTGAATCCATGCCGTTCTAGGTAACTTCTCTCCTTCCCCTTTTGTCTTCCAGTTTGAAAGGCATGACCCTGTAAATGGTCGAATTACAGAACGCCAATTTGGCAGCATGCTTCTGGCTTATAGTGGAGTACAATCCAAAAAATTGACTGTGATGCTGAAGCAACTCAAGAAGCATTTCCAGGATGGAGTGGTTAGTAACCTTTCAGAGCAATATGATATAAAGGGGCTGGAAAAGTTTATTAAAAACCATTGTTTGCATCATAAATGTTCCTGACAGTTAGAACAATTAATCAGTGGAATGTCTTGTCTCCAGAAGTTGTAAATGCTCCAACAGTGGAGTTTTTAAAGAAGAGATTTGACAACCATTTGTCTGAAATGCTATAGGGTTTCCTGCTTGTGCCGGGGGTTGGACTAGAAGACCTCCAAGGACCCTTCCAACTCTGTTATTATGTCATAGAAAGCATAGTTCTATAAGTTACTGTCGTTGTGGTATTCAGTGACCCATAACATTATAAAGAAGTCAAGGGTTAGAAACAAGAAATAAAAACCCACTTGCAACAATCCTTGATCCCCAGTTTAACCAGGGAAAGATGTATAATTTATTTCTGTGGCCTTGAGTTAATTGTTATTGTAGCTAAGAAATTTGCAATTTAAATGCACACTAATGCTAGGAAAAATATTATGGAAACTGGGTTCGTAAAGCTAAGAGGAAAAAGATTAATGGCAGTGCAGGAATGAAATCAAGCTAAAAGACATGCACGCCCTTTGAATAAACATGCTTGAATTGAAAGGACATCTTTAGTTTGGATTTTAACAAAGTGTTTGACAAATCAGTTCAAAATAGTTTGATAAGCAAACCAGTTACAGGTTAGCTAAACACAGAGCAATTATATGGATAAATAGCTGGCTTCAAGCCATGCTCAAAAAATGCTCTTAAGTTATTCATCAAGCTAGAAGTACATACTGAGTGGAGTATCTCAAGAATCACAAATGGAGCTTACATTCTTTCAATATTTTTATTAAAGATTCAGCCAGAGGAATGAAGGAAATATTGATCAAGGTTGCAGATAGCATAAATTGGATGGAATAATTATTATGTGAATAAGACAGAAATAAAATTTAGAATGATTTTGATTGACAGATGAAAACTTCTTCATTTAAAGAACATGGAGTGATTACCTGACTTAGTTACATTACTTGTGAAAAAGGTTTTAGAGTAATACAGGTAATCCTCAAGTTATAACCACAATTGAGCCCCAAATGTCTGTTGCTAAGTGAGACATTTGTTAAGTGAATTTTGCCCTGTTTTATGGCATTTCTTGCCACAGTTGTTAACTGAATCATTACAGTTGTTCAGTTATTAACACCATTGTTAAGTGAATCTGATTCCCCATTGACTTTGCTTGTTGGAAGGTCACAAAAGGTGATCACATGAGCCAGGGACCTGCAACCACTATAAATTTTGATTACATGACCTTGGGGATGCTACAATGGTTGTGTGAAAAATAATCATAAGTCACTTTTTTCAGTGCTGTTGTAACTTTGAACTGTAAATGAATGGTTGTAAGTCAAACACTACTGGCAGTTGATTGCAGACTGATTGAATCAGAGGGGTCATGTAGTCTTCAGAAAGGCAAGTGCAAATTTAGAGTACATCTACAAAAGAATTGCTTCCAATGCATGGGAAGTCATTGTTCCATTTTATTCTGCTTTAGTCAGATACCATATTTAAGAAAATATGCACAATGATGTGCAGGAAGATAAGTTTGAAGCAGCTGTTTTGAGGTCAAAGCAGTTGTTTTAACTATTGTGAATGCTACAACCTCAAATCAGGCCTCTTTCAAGCTTAAAACACTTCCTGAATCATTGAAAAAGCCCATTTCAAGCTTGACAAGGTTTGAATTCAAAACATTTTCCACACCTCTAACTCAGAAGAAGTATACCTGATTCAGAAAAGGGCAGAAAAGAAGGTCAGGAAAACAGAAACCTGAGCCCTGTGAACAGAAAGGAGTTAGATATGTTTAGCCTCAATAAGAGAAGACCAATGTACTAAAAGAGTGTCACACAGAAGAAATTACAACCTAATCTTTACCAGTCAGGACAATAAAATGTTAAAATTAAAGAAAAGCAGTTTGTGGTTTGATATTAAGTGGAATACTTCTTGGAGAAAACAGTTTTGTTTTGTTTTTTTCCTACCCTGGCCTAACCTGTTTATTTACACACGTATTTTATATTTAGTTTAATATTCTAAATGTCTGTTTTTCTATTCTGCCCTGAGTATATTTACTTTTCAGTAGCCAGAGTTAGGAGTTGATCTGCAAATTTAGAACAAAAGAGAAGGAGAGAATGGAGAGAATGATGGAGAGAAATTATTAAGTATAGTAGATGTTGAATCCTGAATAGTGTGACCCTAAGCATATTTATTCAGAACTCACGCCATGTTCAAGTATTCCCAGGAAAAATATGATTGCAGTCTGAGTATTAAAACAAAGGCTGAGAATTAGTCCCAGATGCGCTTTTTTTTTTTTTGCATTTTTACTTCAGAGTGACTTTTCATAATGGATTTGTCTGCACATAGTACCCTGAGGCATCTCTCCATATTGCTGCGTCTGAATTTCTGATATCTTGTAGGACACTCACTCAGTTTTTAATTGATCCTCTCACTATTGAAAACATTCTGACTTTGTATAAATTTCCCCTACAAGGACAGACTTTTAAGCAGCATCTTGTGACCACCATTTTTTTAAAAAAATATCATTGAAGAATCCCTGGAACTCTGCTTGAAAACCACCCAAAGCAATTCTTTCCTACAGCAAGAGACACATTTAACTCCGTAGGTTAACCTCCATGTTATCTAATCACAGTGTGCTCTGAAATATATATTTGCAAGAAAAGGTAAAGGTATATATTTGACAAGCAAGCATGCCAAACGTACAGGTGCAACAGGAAAGGGCATAAATCAGATTCCTTCTAATTTAACCTACTTTTTTTTTTAAGATATCTTGGCCCATAGCTCCAGTTATCAAAATGACTGCCAGCACAAGCTGCATTTGCTGGACTGCTATCAGGCAGTTTTGGGATTATCGGATCAAGCTAGTAAAATGACTGCAATATATCCTTCTTTCCAATATCTCTTAGCCTGAATAGTTTTGCAGTGAAATATTTAGGGCAAAAACTGTTTCTTTTAAATCATGGCTGGACAACTCGAATGTTCAGAAAAATCAGTTCTCCAGCAAGTCCATTTAACTTCATAATGTCATTAAAAGTGTTTCTCTGACTCCTAGCAGTTTCCTGTGAACTGTGTTTTATTAATAGCTTGTAAGAAAGATGATCTTCTCTTGAGCAACTTATGTAAGTCATTTTTAACATTGACATGCTCTATGTGCTTTAGCTGTGAAGATAGTGTGAACTCATTCATTATCTGATAGTACCTTGAAGTCATCCTTGCTATTAAATTTCTGTTCCGATTGTAAAGGAGTTTAGAGATGGCCTTGAGGAAGATATGAAAGAACTGTTAAAGGAGAGGGAAGAAATAAACTAAGCCATTGGATAGTTGTTGATGATGCAACAATGAAGTAGCATCCTGAAATCCCTGATGTGTCTTTTTTTTGAACCAGCCTACCTTGAAGGGCTGACATCAGTCTTGAAAGCCAATCTGAGTTTATTTCATCTTACACCAAGCAAAATCAAGGTGGAGTTATCTTGAACTTCTTTCTCACCTTTCTTTCAAATATTGGACTGTGACATTGCTTCTCCAAGTTTCTTCTTAAAGGCATGTTCTTTGCTTCCCCCTTAGCAGCGGTTTCAGTCCAGGATCATCTCTAAATTTCTTTACACCAACCAGTTAATCCAGATGCCTAAAACTTACTGAAATTGTTATATTTTCTCTGCTTGTTTTTTTTAAATCAGAAATCTCCCCTCTCTTTGTATAATCATATTTCTCCTTAAATGATACTTTAATGTCTTATCCCATGTTTTGATTGCAAATCACAAAGGACAGGACCTATTTCCCAGAATTCTCCACATCTTAAAGTTTCCAAAGTTAAGAAATACTGGTTTAGAGAATATGGGGCCAAACCTATTTCTGCCTTAATTACATGTAGGGTTCCTTTGGTTTTTCAAATTAATTGTCAGGCTCAAGTAACTAGGAACAGGAGATTAGTTCAAAGCACTTCAAGTTTATTAAATACTACCTATACACAAGAATCTAATCTACTAATGGTCAAGGCAAATTTGGCACTAGATAAGAGTCAACAGAATTCAAGGGGAACTGGACTTAGGTCTCTTATGGGAGGGTAGCAACTCTAAACTGATGATGCATTTGACCCCGCCTTCTGTCTCAGCCTGGACATCTCCTTCATCAATTCGAGGAACTCCAATTTTCATGCAAATTACAGCACTCACCAGCATTTTTTCCCCTCTAAAATTAATTGTTGTCAAGAAAATCTTATTTTCTTTAAATCAAGGTTGGAAAGAAAATTCAACATTTTTGCTCTCATCTTGTAGTCCCCTGCTAAAATCCCTACTGTACAATGTACTATCTATTCTTAAAACACCAAGCGTTGTTTCTACCTCTTTAAGCACAGGTTTTATACTACATCCTCTAAAAGTCCAGATTTGACACATCTTTTTTATTTCTCTCTGTGAGTCAATGGCTCCAGGACACTGATTCAAATATATCTTGATTCATCTCCATTCTAGATCGTCACTAACCATTGTTCAAATAAAATAATTATTTAGAACTTCGAATATCTTAATCAAATGGTTGCTATGCTTGTCATTTGGAACACTGACTAAGACAAATAGAATTCCCATAAAAAAAAAGCAAAACAGTGTGACTTCTTTTTCTAATTGGCATTGCACAGCTATTACTGGCTATTAATCTTCATAACGCCACAGCAACTGCTCATTTTCATCAAGCGAGGGAAAAATAATTGAATATTTGCATGTCGACAAGGAGACTTATAAATTGCATAATATCCGAGACAATGAATGCAAGTCATAGTTCCATATTGGTAGCTTGCTTTGTTAGCAACTGTTTAGAATGTAATGTTTCTTTAAATAGATTTGAATATCCGTAGAAAGAATTCAAGAGTAGCAATTTGTGTTCAAATTGTAGAGCAAACTTTTTACAACTTCCTTCTTGAGAGCTATACTGAAACTAATTAAACTAGATAAGTCATCTACTGCGGAACCTGCTTGCTGAAATTCAGACTTAATTATTCCTGCTTTTGCCCAGATTTTTTTCTCCTTGGAAAAAAAAAAGTATTTCTTACCACTCAGCTGTTCCAGAAGGATGTGCATAGCAAATGTGTTTTGTGTTAAACCTGTCTATTCCATTTTTAGCATAATTTAATCTTGCAAGCATGTAGTATGTAGTATGGCTGTATATGGCAAATTGATTACAAACTGGGAAATTGGTTTTCTATTCTATCCAGCACAATCAAATGAGTCATTAAAATGTTACTTTTTTTTGGCTTACTAATTTGCTTTTCATTATTTTTTGCCTATTTGCAATTTGTCATTTTCATTTTTAGATACTCCCATTTTAAAAGCACCTATTTTGGCCTCCATTCTTTTCCTAAGGCAGGTATCAGGCATCCTGTACATTAAAAATGCACATTTTTGTAGATTTTCTTCCTAGAATAAGCACTTCTGGCAAATGATGTTTCAATAGTATAAAATGGATCCTACTGTACCTTCTGGTACATGAAAGCGTAAACCTGCAAGTGCTGTTAGTAGATGTAAGAACGTTTACCGAACAGAATAGAATGGAATAAACTGCTCTTCTATTCCTAATAGAAAATAATATAAGTAGACAGAAAGGCTATCTAATCCAGGAGAGATGAGTAGTTAAGAAACATGAAATATAAAATAAATAAGTACATAAGCATCCAACCGTAATTTAGAAGTTAGGAACAGCAGGTAAGAAGCATGCTAGTTCATAGTTCAATCTGTAAATGCTTTGATATACAATAAGTTGACAGCGAAATATTTCAAATTTTCTAGAGGAATGAACAAACTCTTCATTTCCTCCATTGCTAAAAACAACAGGCCATTTGCAGTGATCTGATGGATTGGTAAAATTGGCTAACATTTGAGCTAAAGTGAAGCTGATTATATTACTATAGTAACGACGGTGATTCTCCCAGAGAAATAGGCCAGGTTCATATACCAGGAGAAGATAGCTAAGTCAAAAATGGATTGCAAATATAAAATAGTCTGTGTGAATTTACACATTGAGAGCACCCTTGTTTTCTGCTAATTCCTGCCCCCCCCCCTTTAAATATGTTGTTTTCTTCCTCTTCACTGCAGGGACTAACATTTGAGGAAGTAGAGAACTTCTTTACATTCCTGAAAAACATAAATGACGTTGATACAGCTTTAAGTTTCTACCACATGGCTGGAGCATCTCTTGATAAAGGTAAGCAACGTTTTTCCACCTGATATTTTTTAAGAGAAAATAAAATAATTACATTCACTTTTACCAGATGTTAGAAAGTACAGGTTTTGTGATATTCTGAATGTTTAAAAACCCTTCATGAAATCATTCTTCAATTTATTATGAAACAGTTCAACAGTATAACATTTACAATCTATAAGCAGATATCCATCTAACTCTGACTGTCTAATTCTAGGTAGTTGTAGTAAATAATATAAGTAGGCATTAAAGCTCTTTGTCCACAGAAGACCATATCTGAGCATTCAGCATCAACCTATACTACTAACGTGTTAGCTTTCTATATCCAGTAAATTTTGTATATATGGAATAAAATTATAAAGTTAACTGAGTGTGTGTTTAAAAACTAGAAAGTGACTCTACCTTATTAATTGGCTGGTGGTGAATATGTACTCCCAAGCAGTGGGGGGGGGGGGGTTATACCTATTTTGGCTATTATCCAATTAAGGAAGATATTTTAGAAAGAATCCTCTTAATTTAATTTCTAGGGTTTCAATACTTGTCACTGGCTTGGTTCTATCTCAGTCTTCAGCCTCTCTGCACCAACTGGCAAACAGGATTACCTTAATTGCATTGTAGTTTTTGGTTACTTTGTGGAGGTCCCCTAAACACTTTCTCCCTGGTGCTCTTTAAGATAAATTAAGGTGGACTACGCTTGAAAAGGATTTTGGCACAGCACTTGGTATTAAATATTTTGTTTGCTTCTTTCTTTATTAGATTTGTATCTCTTTTGAACACTAGCTCAAGGCTGTATATATGTATGTATGTATGTATGTATGTTTGTATGTAAGTATGTATGTATGTATGTGTATATATATATATATATTCCGTCCTTTTTTTCACCTACATCAGGGGTGTCAAACTCGAGGCCCAAGGGCCAGATTTGGCCTGCAGGGTGTTTGGATCTCGCCCGTAGGGCCGCCCTGGAAACAGCAAAGGACCGGACCGTGGTGCCTCTGCCAGTGAAAATGGAGCTCGGGAGGGCTGCATGTGACCCTCCCAAGTTCCGTTTTTGCTGGCAGAGGGTTGCAGGAAGCCGTCACAGCCAAAAACAGAGCTCGGGAGCCTGTTTTCTCTAGCAGAGCGCTTGGGCCACCACAGGCGCCCCCGACACGAGTTGTGTCAAGCTGACCACACCAAACACAACCCTGATGTGGGCTTCAATGAAATCAAGTTTGACACCCCTGACCTACATCAACTCTCCCAGGTGGGTTTTGATTGGTGCAGAAGCGCTATGAGCTTCCGTAGGTGAAGGGGGACTTGAATTTAGGTCTCCCCACTCCTTTAACTACTGCACCCCATTGGCTGTTGTCTGTCCCAATTTTATGTCCTCAGCACCAGGCAGGATCTTATCCTGACACCAAGTCTGCACAATGTTTGCAATAAACTTCATGCGTTTGTGATATCATATGAAGCACATTCATTCAATTTCGGCACAGAGTCTTGTTTTTCTTGTGCTGTAGCATATCCTGCAATTTTCCCAAGCTACTGCAGATTTTCAGACAATGGAAAGATATTTCACTGAATTATAAAGCAGACAGATTTTAAATAATATAAATATCACTTGTATAATTCATGCTGTTGCAGCTATTACTTTTTTTTCTCGTGTCCCAGTTCTATGTGAATGTTCCATGTTGGTGTATCAAGAAAGAACTAGTAGAATTATTCTTTGAACAGGGAATTCATTCTAAGAAGGAATTTGGGTCCAAGTTAGTTAGAAAAGCAAATTTAAATATGTGTGACTAGGCTTAAGTTCAGTTTCACACTTCCAGTTGTGATTTAAAATGTTATGTGTTAGAAAGTGAAACACAGATTTTTTTTTCTAAAGGCTTATCCACACATCCTTGTTATTTATTTGCTTGTTTGTTTCCCACCTTTATTATTTTATAACTCAAGGCAGTGAACATATCCAGCACACTTTCCTCCTCCTACTTTTCCCTCAACAACAACCCTGTGGGTGAGTTGGGCCGAGAGAGAGTAACTGGCCCAAGAGTACCTATGGTAGATTGCTTTCATGGCTGAAGCAGGAGTTGTACTCATGCTCTCTTGCTTTGTACCTAGTGTCTTAACCATTAGACCAAACTGGCTCCCTCAGGTGAGATAGGCAGAATAAAAATCCGATTAGGGCTGTAGGCCAGAGGTGCTTTGCTAAGTGTTCTTTAAGGATTTGGGCTGGTGTGCTGCCTCCATCTTATTCCTCATCCAGAGTTGGAGGCCATCTAAGTCTATATGTTTTGGCCTATTTCCATCTTCTCCAAATACAAACTTTGCCATTTCACATGATTTTGATAGCTCAGTGGTGACTGTGGTGATGACAGCATGGTTAGCAGTCCAACTCCTATTGCCTGCTTTCAGCTGTTTCAAGCACATAGCCATCCACTCAGTCACTGGACATCACCATCCATGGCCTTATTTGTGTTTGCTGCTAGAATGACATGGAACTGTTTTTCATATTAAATTTGTTCTCATCCCATCCCATCCCAAACAAATCAGGGTTTCTTTGTAGCATTCTGGGATTCCATAAAAGCAACTTTATATGAGAAAACAAAGATATCCAGGTAGGATGATTTTTCAGGATGCTTGTATTATAAGCCCTACCCCCAAAATAAGCCCCAGTTAAGATCATCAGCCAGACGGATGCATTTAATATTGCATTTATATTCATGTTTATATAAAGTTTTTTTTCATGTAGTATCCATTATGCCTTGCAAATTATTTTATTGCTGTTGCATTAAGTATCGATAACACGAATGCTCTATTTTACTTAAAGGCTCCCATCAAACAAGCTGGGTTGTTCGTTAAAAAAAAAATACTAGCCTCTGCTCCATAAACAAGGTTTAGTGTTTGTTAGTGCACAGTTATTAGATCAATAATATGGATCCTGGTTTCTGGGAAAAGAAATTATACAAAATGGACAGCTGAGCACATGGTAGAAAACCGAAAATCCACCACTTCCTGTTTATCTTATCTGAACGAGATTTATTTAATATATTCTCCCCTATACACAGATAAGGAATTTGTCCATTTCCCTGAGAGGAGTGGAAATCTGTTCTGGATGACATTTAGGCAGCCATGAAACAGAAAAGGCACCAATTATTTCATGGTTCAAAGAGGGCTGCATCGTGACAAAAGCCATTTTAGGGGGAAATTTGGATTTCAGTGGACTCTTAAGGGCTATGCAAACTAATAATGCCAGTAAAAAGAATAATCAGCATAGGAATCGAATTTTAGGTTGCTTGCACTGAGGAGAAGCAAAGTCTTGCCATGTCCTGAATAAATAGTATGCTTTGTATTTTTAATGAGGCAGACAAGGTGCTATGTGGTTTCACTGCATCCCAGACCTTCTGTGATCTGATTCTGTTGAATTAAAATATAGCTTCCTTCACTGCAGTTAAAGAATGGTTTCAGCTGGGAAGACTATTCAGCAGAATCTCAGTGTGTGCAGAACAGTCGCTGGAAATCACTGAAGAAAAGATAGAAGAAATCTTATATTAAACAAATTACACTGGCTACTTTGACTAGTAGCTCTCCAAGGTCTTGTGCTGAAGTTTTTTCACAGTTCTATTTACTCTAGATCAGGGGTCTCCAAAGCTGACAACTTTAAGCCGGCCAAGGAATTCTGGGAGTTGACGTCCACATGTCTTAAAGTTGCCAAGTTTGGAGACCACTGCCTAGATGCTTAGCTGTGGCTGTTGGAAATACAGAAAGATAGGATCTTTACATAGGAACTTTGACATGCAAAATTACATGCCCCTTCTCTGTAATGTATTCATATGGAGCCATTACACGCAGAGAATAAGCCATGATCCAGGTAACTTAAAGAGACTGTGAAAGCTTAAGCCTTAGGAAGAGGAAGACAACTGAAGCATAGAGCCTGCCTAACCTAGTGAAATTTAGTTTAGCAGCTATCTCAAGAGTCGAGGGCCTTATTTCAGTAATTCTTGGCCTCAGGATATTCTCACTCATAGGAACTTCCTAGTCTGCGTTTCCTAGTTGCTGTGGATATTGCTTCAACCCCTGCTTCTAGAATCTTTTACGATGAAAACGAAATTGTGCTGTTACAATCTTGTGTATGTGTTGTGTTGAAAAAGTCAGTGCACGTATTCCACATTTGTAAATGCAGCCTTGAGTTGAGATCCATAATTGCCAAGCAATTACAATTACCCTGCTTATTAGGTTCGGCTACTCTCATTATGTATTTATTTACAGAGAGCTATACAAACCTTTCTACACTTCACCACTTTGTTTAACTCAAAAGGGACAGAACCATGAAACTGCATAACAATTCCAAAGTAATACATTATAAAAACAGCCCAGATCCACCATTGTCACCAAAAGCCTTTTGAAGTCTTCATGGTCTTGGGAAAGGCACGCAAGATGGGAGTTTCATGTCCTTTGTAGGCAAAATATTTCACAATATGGAGGCCATACTGGTAAAGTCCTTCCATTTCTTTTACCTCATGTACTATTTTTGAGTCATTTTCAAAGACAACTCCATAGGAAGGACAAATATCAAAGTTTAGGTGTGCAATGAGGAGGATATGAGTCACTCCATAACATCATGGTCAAGAAAGTCCAACAAATGATTGAAATGGACGGAAATTGTACACTTTCCAGTCAGAAGGTCATGCAGTTCACTATCCAGGATATGAAAAACAAAGAAGAAATAGCATTGTTTTCATACAAAAGAAAGATAAGCAAAGTATCCCAGATGAGATATAGCAAAATAGAGCAATAAATGAATGAATAATATGAATTAAACTTTACAGATAACCTCTGTTTGTGTTTAATATCCATGTTTCTGCTCCAGTCAGTTCTTCTGCAGAAGAAAAGGAGGTAGATGAATGTTATGGCCACTTTTCACCTAAAATCAATAGAATATGCAAGCAAAATGTGCTGCTTTAGTTGTAAGAATGCTAAAGATGGAAATAGTAAGGAAGAGAACTTAATTGGATTATATGACCTTGCAAACCAAAATAAAGCAGGAGACTTATTGATTTCTGCTAATCCAATGATTTCTAACACATTCTTCAACAACAAGAGAGAGGGAGGGGGGGGAGAAAGAGAGAGAGAGAGAGAGAGAGGGATCATCAGACAGAGTGCTCAGAAATCAAGTTATTATTGGTAGAAAGAGGGTAGAAGAGGGCAATTCTAACAGCAAAGATGTGGCCAGAAAAACTGATTATAGATTTGTTCACAGACTGTTCATGTTCAAGTTGGGAGTCAAGCTAAAGTGGGAAAAGGAAGCCAAGCAGTTTCTATAACGTGATCTTGAGTACATAGCTACCATTTTCAATGAGAATATCTCATTGAAGATTCCAAGTCTGGAATCATTTGATAGGTAATCAGAGGAACTATGAAATGAAATAAAAAATGGTGTTAGGGTGAATGTGAAAATAAAACATTGGCGTTGGAAAAAATTGTTGAGAATGCCATGCAAAGCCAAGAAAACGAGCAAATAGATCACGATGCAAATCAATCTGGAGTTCTCATTTGAGGCAGGCTCAAACTGCATAGTTTGAATATATTATATAAAGACCCAGCTCCTTTGAAAAGTCCATAAAGCTTTTCTGCAAGGAAAGAGAACAGGATGACAGCAGCAAAGTGATTAGGTTTGATAACAGCACCAATAAGTGTATCTCTGAAAGACCTACAGCTTCTCCTGCCCATTTAGAAGCAGCTTGTAGAGAATGACTCTGTGGCATTGCATGGCTCTCATCCATTGAATATCCATAACCTTTTATTGGATATCTATTATTTTAATATATTTGAACCTATTTATTACTTTAATGGATATGAGCCTACCATTTATTATGTTATACTCAAGCATATAGTTTCCTTTCTGAATATAATTGCCTTACCATTCTTTCATATGGACTCCTGCAATAATCCCAGTTAAATTGGTCCTTTGGGGGGGGGGAGTTTTTTATTTTTAAATCTTTATAAAAATATATCATTGTGTGAACAGTGTGGTATCTGGGTATCATACCTTCAATAAAAATAAATTGATATCATATTTATATCATTTA
>JANHFL010000544.1:31209-55020 GCA_032468155.1 Oxyrhabdium leporinum
GGGAGGGGCAGCTGGGGCGGGGCCAGCCAGAATCTTTCCTACCAGTTTGCCTGAACCAGCCCGAACCGGCTGAATCCCACCACTGGTTGGTTACACATAACAAAGTTTCTCCTGCTGCTTGCTTGTTAATAGATTGTTGTAGAATTGTTTAGCTTAATTGAACTAGATTTTCTAATGATAAGACTTTGATTATTTGCTTCCCCCCCCATTGTAATTGTTGATACTCTGTGCTTACTGATAAGCTTTCAGAAATGTATCAGTGTTTCATATCATTCTTCCTTCAATATAGAACTGTTTATTTATATACAGTATAAGCAGCTTTGTTCAGGTGTAGAAAGGAGGCATTGAGGGACATTGAGCTCCAAAATTGAAAAAGATAATTTCAGTCACTAAAACCACCCCCTTGCACCACCAGGAATTTCTCTAGGATTTTGCCATTTTCAGCAATATATTAAAGACATTGAAATCTGCTTTATGCCAGGTCTTATTTTTTTTATCTGTGTCTTCCAGAATTGACTCTGCAAATAGATAGTTGCTCATGAGCGCCGAAGCAGAGATATTTCTCTCTGTCAGATACCTCACTGAATATAGATAGTAATTCTATGCTGGGACATAACTTTTAGAAAGCCAGAATCAGAACCAGCAAAGAGTTAATTGATTATAGCAATAGCAATAGCATTGAGACTTATATACTGCTCCCCAGTGCTTGACAGCCCTCTCTAAGCAGTTTAGAGTCAGGACATTGCCCCCAACAAGCTCATTTTATCCACCTCGGAAGAAAGGAAGGCTGAGTCAGCCTTGAGCCTGGTGAGATTCGAACTGCCAAATTGCAGGCAGCCAGTGATCAGCAGAAGTAGCCTGAAGTACTGTACTCTAACCATCGCACCACCGCGGCTCAGTGTCTTATGTGTGTTCTGGAGTAATCGGTAGCAGAAAAATAGGCTGATTTTTAAAAGATATATTCTAGATATTGAGGAATAATACATTAAGACATAAGCAAGTGCAGTTATTATTATTTAAATTTCATTAGATACTCCTTGAGTTACAATGCAACATGCCCGTTACAGTTATACTAATATGGGTAATCCTTGAGTTACGACCAAAATTGAGCCCAAAACTTATGTTGCTAGATGCAACATTTGTTAGGTGAGTTTGTCTCATTTTGCAACTTTTCCTGCCACAGTTGTTAAGTGAATCATGTCATTTTTTAAGTTAGTAACATGGCTGTTACGTGAATCTGGATTCCCCATTGACTTTGCTTGTCACAAGGTTGCAAAAACTGATCATGTGATCCCAAGACACCACAACCGTCATAAATATGCACCAGCTGCCAAACATCTGAATTTTGATCACGTGACAACAGGGATGCTGCAACAGTTGTAAGTGTGAAAAGCGGTCCTAAGTCACTTTTTTCAGTGCCGTTATAACTTTGAACGGTCACTAAAGGAACTGTTGTAAGTTGAGGACTTCCAGTAGTTGCAAAATGAGCCCTTCACACCATCACAACCTGATTTTATGAGCTGTCTTGCAGCGGTCCTTAAGTGAACGCTATGGTCCTTAAGCAAACCCATTATATGCTATGGTGCAGTTTTGCCCAAACCCGAAAGCAAGTGTCATTTTTGGCCCACACCATTGTAAAACACGATGCTACAAACAGCCTTAAATGCAGGTGTATTGCTGAGTGCCCAAAGTGTGGTCATGTGACAGAGAGGGGCAGACCATCAGAACTTCAGATAGGGGTGGTAAGTGCCTTTTTCAGCTCCATCGTAATGGTAGCTAAGTGACTGGTCGTAAATCAAGGACTACCTGTACCGCACAGAATCACAGACTCATACTGAACTTTCTAAACGTAAAATAAAAAGTTGGACCTTGCCGAAGTAGTATTATAAAGGATCCAAAATAATTTATTAGCATGCCCCTGTTGTCTTCCAGCTGTAAGTTGTTGCTTTGTCTTGTGTCTTAGGATCATACCCGAAATGCAGTGGCTATTGCGATTTAGTTTTTGTCATGTGTCTAATGAGCAGTAGTTGTGTTTCAGAAAAAAATAATAATTATAATAGTTCCTTTGCTCATGAGATAGGCTCTGGTGTAAACTGAATGAATTTCTTTATATGTGAAGCACCTTAGTTGCAACTGAGTCACATCTCTTATGTTTTCATAACTGGCAGCCAGGAACTTCCACATATATAGGATTCTGAACTGTGTGTGAAAGACTACAGCAGTCCTCCTCACAACTTGACGTCTTCCAGATGTGCTGGGAGTACAACTCCCAGAATCTCTAACTAGCAGGACTTCCAGCCAAGCTGTTCTCTAATCAAAGATGATGCTAATTATCTCAGCCTTAACTTATGGAGTTGTTCACCTACAAATTGTTGAGATAAAATCAAGGCACTTTTAATTGCTCAGAAGATAGGCAGACATCAGTATATTATACTGTACATATGTATGTCATTTCCAGAAATTACTTGCCTTCCCTCATGTTCTTAACAAAGTATAAAAAATATATTGGAAAGTTACCTTGCAATTACTTTATGTATGTATGAATGTAATTATTTTATGTATGTACTGCATGTAGCACATATATATGTACAGTATGTCATCGTTATAAGCGGTGCTTGAAATTCTGTGCTTGTAGTTTTTTATGTATGTTATGTTTGGCTATCAATTATAGTTTTGCAATAACGTTTAGAAAATGTGATGTTGAACAATATAAAGGCAGCACAAAAGATGTGGGAATAACATACCCATTAGCATTGAAAATAGGTGCCAAAATAAAACCACTAGGATTAGACTATGTGTTCAAAAGTCTGAATGCTAGGGTTAGTGCTCTGAATAGGCCAAGTAGTTCCATTAATTGTTTATGACCTAAGTAAGCTAATGTCCATGAAGCTGAAGGAAGGAACAGCTCTCTCTATGGCACAGAGTGAAAAACAATCGTAGAGTCCGAGGCCTTTTACTAGACTACTAAGACACTTAGTGAACGATCTCTTAAATATGAGCCAGCAGTGTGCAGCAGCAGCGGGGGGAAAAAAAGGTAATATGATCCTTTGTTGAATAAACAGAGGCATAGAATCAAAATCATGTGAATTATTAGTACCACTTTATAAAATCTTAGTAAGACCATACCTGGAATACTGCATCCAGTTTTTGTCACCACATTACAAAAAAGATGTTGAGCCTCTGGAAAATTGCAGAGAAGTGCAACTGAGATGATTACAGGCCTGGAGACTAAAACATATGAAGAAGCCTTGCAGGAATTGGGTACGGCTAGTCTAGAGTAAAGGAGGACAATGATAGCAGCATTCCAATATTTGAAGGGCTGCCACAAAGAAAAAGAAGTCAACTTAATTTCCAAAGCACCATAGGGCAGGAGAAGAAACAATGGATGGAAACTAACCAAGGAGAGTAGCAACCTGGAATTAAGGAGAAACTTCCTAGCAGTTAATCAGTGGAACAGCTTGCCTTCAGAAGTTGTGGGTGCTTCATCACTGGAGGTTTTGTCAGAAATAATATATGGTCTCCTGCTTGAGGAGGGGGTTGGACTAGAAGACCTCCAAGGTCCCTTCCATCTCTATTCTGATTAAACTACTATAAAGAAACCTATTGAGACCTTAGCTTAATATCCTTTCCAGCAGAGGTGTGGGTAAGAGCAGCTAATCAAGAAAACTTCTGTAGAGCAAAAAGAGAATATAAGTGGAAGGAAAAATCCCGAGTAAGCACTTCTAAGATTTTCTGTTGTGGTGTCGCTATCAGAGGAAAAAGAAAATACTCTCCGTAGTTGATTGATTAGTTCATTCACCATCTATTAACATCCTGCAATAAATTAACTTAGTGCTGAGTTTGCTGTACTTTTCAAAAATTAATTTGCTATATACTGTGGTGCTGAAAGGTTTGCGAACACTTTTGAAATTTCAATATTTCTGCATAAATGCAATCTAAAATATGATTGGTTCTCCACACAAGTCCTAAAACTAAATAAAAAGAACCAAGTTAAACAAATGAGTCAAAAGCATTCTACTTGTTCACTTATTTATTGAGAAAAATAATCCAAAGCTACATATTTGTGTGTGGCAAAAAAATACTACTTATATGTAGTCAAATCAGAAATGTAGTTATTTGAGGGGCAAACTTATTTATTCATTTTGTTTAGTTACAAAATTTATATCTGGAATTCATATTATATTGTTTTAAAAAGTAGCAGAATTCTAGTCATATTCAAACAGTTAATTTGATTAACATGAATACATAATGACTGCCTTAAATCTCACACATCTATTCTTTCTTTTATCCTTTGGTTTTTGTGCAATGGAAGAAGGAAACTGTTCTGCCAACTCTTAGCCCCTCTGCCTTGCTGATTTTACCATTTCATTTCATAGGCTAGCAGTATCTCAAATCATGGAATCCTATTTTAGGATCCTAAAATGGAAATGGGACATGCGCCACACTCTTAAAAGAAGCCATGGATCCTTATTCCTCAACTGAGCCTTTGAGATTCAGCCACAGTTTTATGCTTTTGCCCATTCTGTTTGCTCCATATTCCTCAGAACAGGGAGGGGGGTATGACATAAGTAGGAAGCTTCCACAGCATGGGTCTGGAGAGGCCATCTATTGAAGCGAGTACACAGGTGACTGAGGCAGCCTACGGCCTTTGTCCCCCCCCCCCATGTCCCCCCACCAGAAATCCTGAATAAAAGCCTCCAAATACAGTATATCCTGTTTCCAAAGGCAGGATCTCTTTAATCATTTTAAGAAGAGATTGTACAGCCACTTGTTTGGAATGCTATAGGGGAAGGGTGGCCAATCTTGGGAACTTGGCTGGCTGGGGAATTCTGGGAGTTAAAATCCACAGATCTTGGAGTTCCAAGATTGGACACCCCTGGTATAAGGTCTCTTGCTTGAGCAGGGCATTGGACTAGAAGACCTTCAAGGTCCCTTCCAACTCTGCTACTCTGTCTAGGTTATTATTCCTGAATGCTGTTAACTGATTCCCTCATCCCTGCGATAAAGAAAGGTGGGTGGGGGGGCAAAGTGCCACATTTAATGGATTCCAGGCTCAGTGCTGTAGAGAAAAATTCTGAGTTCCTAGGTTGCATAGGTGACTCTCATCAGTTTTCAGATCTTGGTACAAATTATGGCATACAGCCATTTCTTGCCTACCTAGAATATAACCTTCTTCCATCTATGAAAATGATGAATTAAAGAGTCCCAGGAGGAGTTATATGTGTTAACATATGACAGAATCCAGCAGGATCAGTTCCTGGGTAACCATTACTCAAAAAGCGGCACTTATGCAAGAAGCACAGATGTACTCCCATTGATCCAAGTGACATCGATAAAGGCTGTTCACAAGTACTGTGCTCTTAGGAGCTACCCATCTGGAGCTAGCAGCAGCTATGCCCTGCAGGCTTTCTGCATTTAACCTAACAGTCCACCCTCTCTCTCTCTGCCTCTCAGCTTCTCCACTACTGTGTCAAATGAATGGCAATCAAACGCCCATCAGGAGAACAAATGGCTGCATCTGATATGATTGGCTTCAGCGGTGCAGTTAGATGAGAAATTACACGTTGGCCTCAGCACTTTTCATCCTTCCATTTAGCAAGTGCATTTAGCTTGAAAAGGGCTGGTTGCTTCGTGTTAAAATTGGGGATCGGTGGATAAGAGAGTGGGAAAGTCCTATCTTGACTTTACTCATCCGGGGGGAAAAAATGATCACAGACTTGAGTACGTGTATATTAAGTCTTTCATTTCCCACAAAATGTTGACATCTGACTTGCAATTTGTTTTCGTTCTTGCAGATACGATGCAACAAGTAGCCAAGACAGTGGCAAAGGTGGAACTATCAGACCATGTATGTGATGTTGTGTTTGCTCTTTTTGACTGTGATGGTGAGTATCTTCCATTTGCCTGCAGTCTCACTCTCATATAAGAAAAAAGAATTTGTAGGGACCTTTAAGGTCTTCTAGTTCAGCCCCCTGCTCAAGCAGGAGACTCTATACCAGGGGTGTCAAACTCAAGGCCTGTGGTCCAGATCCAGCCCACAGGGTGCTTAGATTTGACCCGCCTGGAAATATCAAAGGACCGGCCTGTGGTGCCTCTGCTGGCCAAAACGGGGTGCGGGGAGGGGGGGCGCGCACAGCCCCTCATGCCTCATTTTGGCTGGCAAGGTGCTCCAGGAGGCCGTCCAGGCCAAAAATCGGGCATGGGGAGCTGCGCACAGCCCCCCCGTGCCCCATTTTGGCTGGCAGGGTGCTGCAGGAGGCATAAGTCCCGTCTTCCCCCTTCCCCGCCAACCCACAGAGAATTACAATGCTGATCCAGTCCTCGAAGAAATCCAGTTTGACACCCTGCTCTATACCATTCCAGACAAATGGCTGTCTAGTCTCTTCTTCAAAGCCTCCAATGATGGAGTACCACATCTTCTGAAGGCAAGCCATTCCACTGGTTAATTGTTCCCACTATTAGGAAATTTCTCCTAAGGTCTAGGTTGTTTCTCTTCTTGATTAGTTTCCATCCATCGTTTCTTGCCTTGCCTTCTGCTGCTTTGGAAAACAGATTGATCCCCTCAAATATTGGAAAACTGCTATTATGTCATCCCTAGTCCTTCTTTTCTCTAGACTAGACAAACCCAATTCCTGCAACAATTCCTCGTATGTTTTAGCCTCCAGCCTCCTAATCATCTATGTTGCTCTTCTCTGCAATATTGTATTGTGATCCAGTGGGGAGCCAGGTTCAAAAGCCCTTTCACCTCCAAAGATCACAAGGTGACCTTGCAGAACTCACCTTCATTCAGCCTTGCAGGATTGGCAAGCCAAGGCTAGGTGGATGGGGGCCTATCCTCATAGCCATGTTGGACATTTTCTCCTGTCCTGTCAACCATTGGCCCATTAAAATTAACTTTACCATGCTTCAGAACTATGCCAGTCATACATTCATAGGGTACTAGTACGGTAAGGTAGTTTCATGGATAGCTTCTCTGCGATCCATTCTGCTGCATCCAGCAATTCCTCTGGCAAGAAAATCAGCCACCAATCATTCTCACAGGATTGGTGGCTACTCCCTGCCAGTTCACCCACTGTGCTTCTTGAGTTCCATCAGCCAATCAACTGGAATATTTTCTGATCAATTCAGGGTGTTGTGTTTTTTATTTTTAAATCAACTCAAGTTCATAGTTCATTTGGTCAACTTTTTTTTTTACTTTGGGCAGCTCCAGCTATTTATTTATTTATTTAGCCACAAGAATGCTTATCTCTTAATGTCCTGGAAATCTGTGATATTCCCAAGGCAAGCATAGTCTGTAGTTTGCAAAGCAGATGCCAGGTTATATAGAGATTCACTGTTGGTGCCTTCTTTCCTTACGTTGGCCCTGAATTGCCTCTTTAGGCTATCTCTTGGCTGCTTTCCAAACTTTACAGTGCTCAAAAATCAAATCCAACGGTACTCATTGAGTGTTTGTTTTACTGTTTCCAAAAACCGTTGGCCTTAAAATAAGGGCCGAGTCAAACAAAGTTGGGTGAAGTATTATAAATGTGAAGGCACACTGAAGAACCACTGCTTTCTAAATTCAAGAAAAGCCTAGAACAGAAGCCTAATTAATGCAGAGGATCAGACAAACAGGTAGCTTTATTTTCATTACCACTGGGAACGTTGACTTTCAACCAGCACCTGGCCATACATGAGATTGATGTTTCCTTCTTCAAAAAAAAGAAGAAAGTAGCTGCACAAAACAGGTGGCTGGTCTTTGTTTCAGCCACAGATGAAACAACTATCCAGCAACTGAACAAGATAAATGGCCCAGCAGCCAGGCCTGGCAGCCTGTTGGAACTCTGCTTATCACTAACCTCCAAAGACAGCTAGTGTAGAACAGGAGTGGGCGACTATGGCCCCTTTATGACCTATGAACCTCAACTCCCAGAGTTCCTGAGCACAGCTGGCTCAGGAACTCTGAGAGTTGAACTCCTGAGGTCATAAAGGGGCCATAGTTGCTCACCACTGGAATGTATCTAGAATGTCCACTGAATGTTTTGGGCTGCAATACCAGGAAAAATGCTGCTGTCCTGCTAAAATCTGCTTCAGCCTGCGTCAGCAGAGGTCTAGCACTGAGATGGAAGTTGATGTGAGGACGTGTCCTCCATAAAGAGTCAGTAGGCATTTTCCTGCTAAAACAAGCAAAAGGTACGTTAGTCCTGCGGACAGGTAATAACAGTGTACCATTTTTTAAGCTCCTTGAAGGAAACGCAGGATAATCATGTAATTTAAAAAAAAGACTAATTTAGCATATTGGCTAGTTTTGTTCTGAAAAAGGAGAGCATGGTATTAAAATGTCATTTAAGAAAGGAAAGAAATTAAGAACCAACCCCCTGAGAGCTGAGCAGCATATAAATTTAATAATTTATTATGGTTGATTACATAGTTAAATATTTAGACTGGATTTTGCATTTTTGTCTCCGTACTCAGAGAATGTGGGATAAGTAGTTGTTCTTTAATATCTATAATATTATTAGACATTAATCCAAATTCCAGACATTCTAGGACTGGGAATTTTCAGCCTTAAATCAGATAGGTCCTCCTGATTATTTGTGCAGTTCTGTGTCCCGTTCCCTCCTCCACTTGCAAGCATTGTAGCTATAAGACTGCTCCAACATTTTCATAATTCCAGTTGCTCTTTTTCTGCACTTGTTCAACTCTGTAATATTGAACTATTGTTTATTATTTTCTGGTGTTGATTATAAATCCTGTCTGGATCATTATAAAGAGAAATGGTGACAAAAAATATAATTGCAACACAATAGTTTCACTAGTGCACTAGAAAACAAAGCTATTTGTGACAAACCAGCCAACTCCAGGTCTTTCTTATTTGCAGCTCACCACACGTCAAATATATTTTAGCAACCTCTTCTTTTCTGCCATATCCCCATTGTGATTTTGATGTTTGTTTCCTCTCTGGTTAATCTTTGAGGCACCCTTTAGTTATCCTAATCTGCTCCAGAGTTAAAATAATTCTTCTTAATCAGGTAAGAACGGAATGAGCAACATGAAAGACATTGTTTCAAACATCAAATGAACCTGTTCTTGACTTTTGCCAAACAATTCTGGTTGGATTACAAGTCAGTAGAACTAAAAGCAAAAACATTTTGGTTGTTTCTAGTTTTTGCTAGAACAGAATCCAAAGGAGACAGAGCAAGTAAGACAAGGGTGGGGCAGTTCCCCCCTCTCCTCCTCTTCATAGTTAATTTGTCAGCCCACCTGTAAATCTTGCCAGCCTACCTTCTTCTCCCCTGCTTGAAGAACCTCAACAGAAGTAATGGCTTAAGAAGGAATAAAAAAGCTAGTCATGGGATGAATTGGGGAGCAGGCAGGCCAGTCTTCTTTTTGTTTTTTGTGTTGAGAGACACACAGAGAGAGAAACCTATTTCCCAGAGAAAAGAAAACACAGGGAGCCACAAAACCTGAGTAGGCGTGACTGGGGGGGTGTCATGTGACTGGGTGGGAGTGAGTGAAGTCGAGTTGGCCACGCCCACCCAGGTTTTGTGGCTCTTGGTGTTTTCTTTTGTGTGGGAAATGGGTCCAAATGGCTCTTTGAGTGTTTAAGGTTGCAGACCCCTGTTCTAATGGGTGGCCAGTATATCTAGAAGGCAGCAAGTAGATGGACATAAAGAGGTTGCTACAGAAGGTTATTTGAAAATCAGTCCTGAAGGGTTCCGTGTTAGTTATCTCCCTTAATGTATTTGTAGAAAGTGAACGAGGGACCATTTTGCTGTAAAGAATAATTTGGAAAAGACAGGCTGCTTCTTAACCGAGGCCAAGTGCATTGGGATTAAAGTTGTTAAATTGTTTATTTTTCTTCTGATAAGAAGGCTGGGGAAAGCAAACAAAAATTAGCCTGGGATTTCAAAATCTTGACTCAAAAGTAGGATGGCAGAGTTGATTAATAATTTATTTTGCTGGTAACACTCCCTTCTGCCTTTCAATCTTTCTCATTAAATTACCTGTACGTGACACCTAACCCCCCCAAAAATCAAAAACCAATTTCCAACCTTGAAGAATATTGGAATTATTTATTTATGAAAAAGGCAAACCTTTTCAGTCTCAAGGACTTGAGACATACAGTGTGACTTGTGGTGCACATGAAATTTCTTACCTAAGCTACATCTGCATATATCCAACCGACAAAGAAAACGTGACAAATTTCAGGAAAAATCCGAGGTTCCATTGCGTGACTTAGCTTTAGTTCAAACTCCTCGTAACAGCTTCTTAAATGTAAAATTTTTAAAAGGTTGCTCACATCAAACTAAAACATTAACCTGTTTAGATAGCCAACTATGTTCAATTTTACACAGGTAAAGATTTTTCAAAATCCATGGCGAAATGGACTACTGTTCTATATACAGCTAGTCCTCGCCTTAGAACCACAGTTGAGCCTAAAATTTATGTTGTTAGGTGAAACATTCGTTAAGTGAGTTTTGCCCCATTTTACCAGCTTTCTTGCCACAGTTTTTAAGGGAATTGCTGCAGTTGATAAGTTAGTAACCTGGTTGTTAAGTGAATCTGGCTTCCACACTGACTTCGCTTGTCAGAAGGTAACAGAAGGGGATCGCGTGACCTTGGGAGACAGAAACGGTCATAAATATGAACCAGTTGCCAAGCAGCTGAATGTGGATCGCATGACCCAGATGCTACAAAAGGTGGTAATTGTGAAAAATGATTATAAGTCACATGATTCAGTGCCACTGTAACTTTGAATGGTCACTAAGTGAACTGTTGTAAGTCGAGGGCTACCTGTACTGAAAATTGCTATTCCATTCAGAAGCACTGTTGCATATTGGTTCTCTTGTTTGGGGATAGCATCCTTGTGACATCCCAAAGAGTAATCTAGACCAGCGGCCTAGACCTTTTTGGGTACCAGGGATGGGTTTTGTGGAGGGAGGTTTTCCACAGACCGGGGGTGGGGATTTCATGTGGTGTTTGCATTCCACGAATGGGGTTTTGCTTGTTTGCATAGCCTGGTTGCTGGCATGCCACGGACCGGGGTTGGGGACCCCTGTTCTAGGTCTAAACAGAAGAGTGGCAAAGAAACCCTCTTGCGTATTTATTGCCTTTTAATCTACCTAATGACAAATGAGTTATCTAGATAGATTACAAACTTACTAAAAAAAAAAGAGTGAGTTATAAAGCAGAAAAACACAAGGCAAGAAGTATAATAGAAAAGTAGGATTACAATATCTAATTAGGGATTCTTGAACATTTTATTTGGCTTGCATTTTGAAGTGAGCCAACACGATGTCTACTAAATGAGCAGAGCATACTTTCCTACTTCATACTTTTTTGAGAGAAGCTTTTAGCGTAAAACCAGATGCTCATGTTTGTTTTCCTCTTGAAATAAATTATACCTTCAGAAGAAAAATTATACTTCAGCTGCCACACCAAACAGGCTGGTGTAAGACAACTGCTGCTACGGTCATTACTTTAACAATCTTCCTAGTCATCTGAACAATTTCAAAGCTGATAAAAATCCTAAAGTCTTCTCTTTTTCCACTAGGCAGAAAATGACCATATAGAATAGAAACCTTACAAATGAAAATCGTTGACTGTTTTATTCTGCATCGTGTATTGTTTATTTATGATATTGGATTTCTGGTTAATGACTAAAACAAAGTTTTTGTTATGTAAATCGTATTAGTGATGTTTCTTTTTCACTGAGATGTTTGTGTGTGTGTGTGTCTATGTCTGTGTGTTTCAGCATGCCAGCTTAGCAAGTTTAGCTTACCCTAGTTTATTTTGGACTAAAATAATGGACCACCTATAGAGTTATAGATTCAGTGAACTGAGAAAACGCACAAATAATTGCATTTTACAATTTACAATTACAATTTAGCTTGTAATTTTGGAGGAAAAAAACAATAAACACAGATGGTTCTCACCTTACTCTCATAACCGAGTCCAAAATTTATGTTGCTAAGCCAACCACTGGTTAAGTGAATTTTGGCCCATGTTACGAACTTTCCTCCCACAGTTCTTAAGTGAATCACTGCAGTTGTTAAGTTACAGTAGTTAGGTTGTTAAGTGAATTCTTCCCTATTGACTTTGCTTGTCAGATGGTCACAAAAGGTGATCGATCTCATTACCCTGGGACACTGCAGCCGTCATAAATATGAGCCAGCTGCCAAGCTTTTGGAGTTTGATCATTTGACCCTGGGGATGCTGCAATGGTTTAAGTGTGAAAACAGTCATAAGTCATTTTTTTTCAGGGCCGCTGTAATTTGAAAAGGTCACTAAATGAACTGTTGTAAGTCAAGGACTATCTGTAGTATGAAAGATATTTGCAACGTATTTGCTCAGCTGCTGGATAAAAGTCAACAAACTCTATTGCGCATAAAAAGAAGTTATTTCAGAGTTGTCATCCCTCCGCTTCTAAATGCATCCTTGTAAAATGTCAAGGCTGGATACGGTCAGAAAGTCCCTAAGCATATATGTTTGAGAGAATTATTACATTATAATTTTCAATAGCAATAAAAGCCATTTCCCCCACCCAGAAAAGTCTGCCTTGGGTCTGGATTACAGAATTGCTTGTTATAAAAGCGTCTGAATCTCAGTTTATTCTATAAGTAGGTCACAATTAGTGTGAGTTTGAAAAATGTAATATTTGATATAGTGCAAATATTGGATCTTCAGTGCAACCCAAAATTCAGTTAATGTGAGCCTTGTGCATGCACCGTTGCGGTCGGTGTCTTAGACATTGCTAATCTTTGTGTATACAAAATGGAGAAAAGAAAGATTCCAGAAGAAAACTTTATATATATATATATATTACGAAGCCTTGTTACTACATTAGAGCAGAAATTTGATGTCATTGAACAACATGAGAGTGGTCATAGCATCACTAAAATAGGACAGGATGTTGAAATGCCTGAAATCTACAATAGAATTCTTTTGTTTTTATTTTGTATTCTATATTTTGACTTTGTAGACCATAAATTTAAATTAATATGTATTGTTTTTAATCCTTCATGATAATATTTCACTAATATCCATATAAACATTTATGTTTAAATTTTCTCATTGCTTCTTTTCATGAAGCTGGAACTAATCACCATATTTTTTTCCACAAAAATATCACTGAATGGTGCAAATTCAAATAATGTGATGATAATTTCATGGGATTCATTAACTGCATTAATTGAGGCCAGCTTGTATCATTTTTCCTTGCATCATTAACTCTTTCATTTGAACATAAGAGGAAAAACATTCCTCTCCCATCTCTTTAAATACCTCTTTAAATGCAACATGAAAGAATAGTAGGGAAAATCGAAGTTACAATATATGTGTATGTAAACTCATGTACCTATCTTGTTAGCATGGTTTCAGTTGCTGGTAAATTTAATCCAGGCAGGAATTGCTTTCATTACTGAGTAGAAGGGAAGAACTGCAATGTACTGCTTTAATACCTACTTTAAATTATGAGCTTTCAACAAGGCTGCTGAAAAATAACTTTTGTGAAATAACCTCTTTCTCCAAATTATCATCAAGGCGCTACTTCAGCAGAAGACTGTGATTAAATTCAGTTTTTCAATAATCAGAGTTCACAATAATTAAAGGGCCAGAATCTCATCTATTCATGACAATGGGTCTTTGTATATTAGTTGGTTTTGTCTATATCTACATATATTTGACTATGAGCATAAGGCTTTGTGTTTTTTAATTCTCCCAAAATCTCACTTTTTCCCTTCCATCCGTTATGGTAAACAAGAATGACCAGAGCTGTGTAGTAATGAAAGATTATTATTTCCATAAAGGAGCCATCAAAACTTGAAATATAGTATTTCTGAATCAGAAATTTGGGTAATGAACAAAGACAATTAGAAAAACAGGAGTGGTTGTGCCTAAAATAATAGACAGATGAAAAACTGGGCCAGAAAGAAATTGCTGACTATGCCTTCATGTAACAATTAACCCTTTAAAAAAAAAAATCCTGGAGGATTTCTTTTGTGGTACACCAGTGTTCCACCATAATTTATTTAGACATCACAATGAAATTAGTGTTTCTGATCAAGAGGGAAACTGGTCCAATGAAGGATCAGTAGAAGAAATTAGTCTTCAATGACTTAAACTTTTTGGACAGGGCTGCTGCAAGTTTTTTTTAATCATTATTATTATTATTAATTTGCTTGTTTACAACTGGTCTTCTCTTTTCTTCCCTTAGGAAATGGAGAGCTGAGCAATAAGGAATTTGTTGCTATCATGAAGCAGAGGCTTATGAGGGGTTTGGAGAAACCCAAAGACATGGGCTTCACGCGGCTCATGAGGGCTATGTGGAAGTGTGCTCAAGAGACTGCTTGGGATTTTGCCATGCCCAAGCAATAACCATCAGAAGACAAGAAAGCTTGCCTGCACCACCGACCTGGCAAGAATCCTGAATTCTCCTGCCTTCCTCTGCATCGTGGTAGATGCTCCATGATGGATATTCTTCAATGGAGGGACTGTTCTTCATTACAGCACTGAAAGACAAATCTTGGGAGGCAAAGACTGTTGAGCCACAGGGCTGACTTCAAAATATCTAAGCAGAAATTTTAATCCCCTCTGACATTTATCTTGACAGTTGGTTTGCTTACTGACCTGCAAACATTTTTCTGTTTTCCATTAAGTTTCCCTTCTTTTTAAATCTCTGGAAACCGAACAAAATCCTTTGTTACTTGGGTTTGAATGTTCCATCTCTAGTATCTCTAGTAGAAAATAGCTAAAGAAGGATGGTTCAGTGGACAGTATATGAATAGCAGACTGAGTAGAAGGGGTTTGTTGGATCAAAACAAAAAAGCTTTTTAGACTGAGTCATCATTTCCTCTTATCCAGTACCCCAAAATTGATCTGAAGCATTTGAAAGGTAAGGTGGGAAACGGGGCCATGATAAATGAATCCTGACATTCAGAAATCCTTGCAAAATGTCCAGATACACTCTTTTCTCAGTTGTCTGTGAGTTTCAAAGCAGAAGGCAGGTGGGGTGTTAATATGAAGAAATTTTTGCCACAGGGCTCATTTTTGCAAAAATCTGGCTTTGCACTGTATTATGGATAAATCTGAAGAATATTGAAGAAGAGAATGCTTCTTAGTTGATCTTTGTTGTTGTTGTTTTAAAAAACCCACAAGTTAAACATAATGTTCTTCCCATTTCTCATTCCATAAGACCCTTACCTTAGATGTTGACTCTTACCAATGTATGCATTTCTGTCTGTAATTTTTCCCTAGCTTGTGATCTTACCATGATTTGTTCTTAAAGCTGCTTTTTACAGAGCTTTTTGAGTGCTTGTGAAATGTTATTCCAATTACAATGGATCCCAAGAAATCCCTGGAAGAAAAATGTTTCTATGGTGTCTTTCTCTATAGGAAATCCCCTGAATTTAAGCAAGATTGACTTTTCTCAATGATGACATTCAGCTGACCTTCTGCCAAAAGGAAAATGGATACATGGAAAATTTGATGCAGTTGATTTCTTTTCTCAATGCAAAAGAAAAAGAAAATAGGTTAGAAGTGGTGAGCCTAACAAATTGAGGCATTAGATAAGAGAAAAGGAAATATATATCTGAATCAGATTTACATCTATTCCTATTTTTCTGATTATTCACTATTCCTCTTGAAGTTGTGGGTGCTCCAACACTGGAAGTTTTTAAAAAGAGATTGGTCAGCCATTTGTCTGAAATGGTATAAACTCTCCTGCTTGAGCAAGGGGGTGGGACTAGAAGACCTCCAAGATCCCTTCTGAGTCTGTTATTCTGTTATTCAATACCTTTGTATCCTTGCACACCTTCGTTACTCTATCCATATGCTGATTTATACATAGGATTTTGTTCTTTAAACTTCTCTTTCTTTCTGAGGTTTTCAACAATTGCCCCTAATTTCCTTGACACTTTCATTTTTCCTTCCTATGTTTGTTTTGAAATGTGATCCTCATTTATTCTCTAAGCTTAAATCACCTCAATGTATATTTCTCATACTAGTTCTATTTTGATTTTGATCTTGATCTGTATTCATTCAGCATCCATTCATTCCCAGATCTATTATTTCTTCTTTGTACTTCTTATGCGCACACATTATTGTTTCTTTCAATAAACATTCATTCTTTGGAACAGATCACATACTAGCCACACCTTTCTAACCAACACTTATATGTCTCCAAACTTTCTCCATTCGTACTTCCATCTTTACTCAACATTCCACTAAGGTACAAAAAATTGTCTACTACATTTTCACTAGTTATGTATAGTTTGAAGTGATTTACCATCTTGATTTTTTTTAAATTTTCATAGTGCTATGAAAATTTTAAAAAAATCATAATGGTTTCTCACCCATCAATAAAATCTTCCCTGCATTCACACTTGTGCGTCTAACACCTCTACTGTCCCAACAACAATCTTTATCCATGTATCCATAACATTAAACAATCACAGGGATATATTATACTCCTCTTAACCCCTGCTCAATTCTGAAGCATTAGCTAAGCTTTCCATTTCTTTTCACAAATGCTTTATTCCTATCATATTGCTCCATTCGGCAATCAACCTTCAACTTCAGTTTATGAAAACCATTCCATAAATCAAGTTCATTTACTTTATTTGCTTCCTCTAAATCAACAAATGCACAAAAATGTTCTCATATTCATAACTATAGAAGAATAAGGAACTGGTGTGCATATTCCTGCTTGGTATTTCTCAGATTTTTTTTTTAATTCTCTTTCATTTTGTCCTAATTCTGCTAAAGCAGGAACCTAATCTCTTCCTGTAGTTTTACTGACTCCCCTAGGGAACAATAACAACATTCTTCCAATTGTTAGGCACAGATGGTCTTCACGTATGTTAAATAACTCACAAAGCCACCTCATATCAGTCACATTCTGACTTGAACATTTATTCACTTTGTCTATTCTGGCAGCCTCACTTTTTTTTTCCAGCATTCTCGCTGCATGTATTACTCCCTTTTCATCACTTTTTTTTGCCTCTTGGGCAGTAACATTTATAGCATTTGTTTTAATCCCACTTTTCAACAAAGTAATGTCATAGAAATCTCTAAAATTCTCCTTTGGCATTCCCCTACATCAGTTTTAGTTACTTCAATTATTTAAATCCTTTCAGCCCTTATAGTTTTTAATTTATTTATTCTGTTTGAAACTCCTGTTAAAGCTTTTTCACCCACTTACAAAATAGGCTTTTTTGAAATTTCCATCAAAATCATTCTGCATTTTCTCTACTTCTCTTAACCATTCCTTGCACTTTTTACTACATTCTTTACAAGTTTCTTTGTCTATACATATGCATTGCTTATCAATATTGATTCTTATTTTTTTTTATGGTCATCATCGTCTTATTCATTTTTCTTATCCACAGTCTTTTTTCCTTGATGTCTTTAACACCATACCTAAACCTTGCAGGTGTAACCAGAATTCTGGAATCATTGGAAGCAATGAATTTACATATCACAGTCAAGTTTTTGCTGAAACAGTATACCATTTTTTCCCCTTTAATTATGAATGCTGTTCAGTCATCTAAAAGCTCCAGCCCACCGTAATAACATCTCTTTCATTCTCGTCCCAAAGCTGCTTTTTCAAGAGGCAACTGGACTTCCATTGTTTTTTCTTGAAGACGTTTCGCTTCTTATCCAAGAGGCTTCTTCAGTTCTGATTTCTTGGAAGAGAAGCGAAACGTCTTCAAGGAAAAACAAAGAAAGTCCAGTTGCCTCTTGAAAAAAGCAGCTTTGGGACAACTGTGACCTGGATGACTAACAATTTCCACAGGCATATCTATCATTCTCATACTTGACTGAAAGATCCCAAGGTCTGATGACTCCTTCTCCGGACATATGAAAATTATTTCAACCTTTGTGCATCTCTCAACTAGATCATTGCATTGCGGCTGGCATCCTTGTGCACAAATTCTTAGTGGCTGTGTTCAAGATTTTAACACAGTTATTGAAAAGCCCGAAATGTGCACATTCATTTTTCCCCTAATAATTGTGAGCTATTTAAATTGTGAGCATTAGTATTTCAGGAGTCAAGGTGATCAAAGTCATAATATCTTGCACTTTGATCACCTTGGCTCCTGAAATACTAATGCCACAATTTTAAATATATATATATATATTGTACTCTGGATGGACACTGGGATGCTGTTTGTTACTGGAGTGGCGTCCTTTCAAAAAGCTGGATTGAAGAAGATCTTGGCTATGTTAAATGACGCCATTTCTTCTGAAAACATTGATTCTGTGACTTGGATTTGCTGCGCATTTTGGATTTGACACACACACACCCTCCCCAAGATGGTGCTTCAGGGCCTGGAGGAGCACAAGAGTGGCACCATCTGCAACTCTTAAAAGCAGCTGCATCTTTTCCTGAGAATACGCCCCTGCCTGTCCTATTACGACTGTGTGTTCATTTACAGAAAGAAAAAGCAGGAGTAAAAACACTGCCTGTTCAGCAATGAAAAATATATTGTTACATTCAACCTTAATGGTTTCAACGGGGTACAGTTAATAGGTAACTAACAAGCGAATACTGGAGCGCATAACAACAGACACGTCACCAGAAGGCAAAAATCACAAAAACTGCCCCTTACTTATTTTGACTACATCAAGCAGGGGAATTCACTGAAGAAAGCAATTATGCTTGGAAGAGTTAGCAGTAACAGGAAACCAGGCTGCCAAAGAACACGGTGTCTGGAAACCGTCAAAGTTGACACCAGCATAGAAGAACTCAAAGAAGTAGTGCAAGATCAGTAGACATGGACGATCGCCAAGAGCTAGATACGACTGAATCGATAGCAGCAGCAGCAGCAGCATGGGATAAGCAAAGGGATCCATTGATTCTTCTGTCTTTGGCTTTCCCCCCTTCGTTGGATCACCAGCCAAAATGCCATCAGTCTCAGCTCTGCAACAGGAATGGAATAAATCTGGCTGCAGGAGTCTGTCCATTGTCTCTAAAGTCTTTCTTAAGTCCCTTTTCCACTTCTCTACCTGGGCAACTGCCAGTATGTTGCAAGACAACGGAAAGGCAGAAAGAATGGGAAATTCCAATGATTTAGCTTGATAAATAATGAAAGGGCTTGTTGAATAAAACATAAATGTTATCTTTAACTATTTAAAATACAGTCTAGCCTGTATATTTTAAAAAAATAATTGTATCCACGTAGAGTTAAAAGCTCGAACTTCTCAAAGCAACGGAGACTGAAGGAGTGATGTGTTCGAATGGTTCCCAATCACAAGCAGTACGTCCTTGGGATAGGATATTCATCTGAAAAACAAAGGAACACAGATCATAAGGCTTGTGTACTTCAGTGATTAGATCTACAGGCTATTTAATCCGCAAGGAATAAACAAAACTGAGGAATGTAAAATTTGCTTCAATGCAAATCAAAATGCCACCAGAGGAACAGATAAATAAAAAAAAGACATAAATAATATCCCAAAAGACAAAAGGCCACGTCTTTTATCTGAAGGGCAAAAGGCAGAGAAGCAGAAGCAGGTGACCTTGAAGGAATAGATGAATAGAGGCAGCTGAGAGATAGGGCAGGACAAACGAAAGCCAATGCAAAGCAGGGCCAGGGAGACTGGATAGATACTGTTTGAAGAAAGGTCAAAGGCAAGGCAAGGAAGCATGCATCACTCTGTTCATCAGAACATGGATAATAACACTTGCCGTGAACTCTGGGACTTCTAAAAGCTTGACAATGTACATACAGTGTTGCCTTGGCAGACAAAGATGGATGTGAAGAGTTTTCCTGATTGCTCAAAATCTCTTCAAACAGAGTGGCAAGAGAATAATGTCTACAGACTGGGCAAGCAGCTTAAATGTGGCTAACATTTCCTCTGTCTTAAGATGGACTTCTTTGCTTTTATCTCTATCCTTGTTCAAAGTGACGCCTGTAAGGTTCCCATCCCAGTCGCAGCAACAGAGGACAGTAATACAGTAATGATCAATATGAAAGATGATTTCCCTTTGGTTCTTATCTATATGCCACAGTACTTTTATCAATTTCATCCATTAGATGCAAAGGCTGAAACAACTGCAAAACAACAGTCAAGAAAAAGAAAAAGCAACGGAAGAAATACAAAGAAAGAAATAGAAGAAAGTTGGTCTTACCTTACCACTCTACAAATATTTTATTTTTATTCCTCCAAAATCACAAAGAGTTGCTCATTGCTGGGAAGACAGCTACTGTCCCAGGATTAATTCCGTTCACAGCTATGGTAGCCCAGACTGGAGTTCAACTCAAAATCTTGTCAACAGCACCATTTCCAGACAATCCACAATATGAGGACATTGAAACGGTATTTTCTTCCATCCTTTCGCCCTTGTATTTGACTTTCATCATAATGTTCTTTTTAGGAGAAAAGTTTGCCTTATTAGTATTATAGCTTGAAATGTAGGGCTAGTACTCTGGTGAAAGAAAAATAATCTAATTCTGCTCAAAAACTGAAGGTTTATACTGGACCTCTTAGCACCTACTACTGTTACAGATTAATAGAGTTGGAAGGGACCTGGTAGATCATCTAGTCCAACCCCCCGCCCAAGCAGGAGACCCTAGACGATTTCTGACAAATGGCAGTCTCAAGTGATGAAGCTCCCACAACGTCCAAAGGCAAGCTGTTCCAATGGTTGATTGTTCTGTCAGAAAATGTATCCTTATTTCCAGGTTAAATCTCTCCTTGTTCAGTTTCCATCCATTATTCCTTGTCTGACCCACAGGTGCTTTAGAAAATAGCTTGACCCCCTCCTCTCTGTGGCAGCCCCTCAGATATTGGAACACTGCTATCATGTCTCCCCTGGTCCTTCTCTTCACTAGACTAGCCAAGCCCAATTCCTGTAACCGTTCTTCATATGTTTTAGTCTCCAGTCCCCTAATCATCCTGGTTGCCCTTCTCTGCACTTTTTCTAGAGACTCAACATCTTTTTTATAGTGTAGTGACCAAAACTGGATGCAGTACTCTAGGTGTGGTCTCACTAAGACATTATAAGTGGTATTAGTACCTCACTTGATCTTGACTGCATCCCTCTGTTAATGCAACTTAGGATTGCATTGGTTTTTTCAGCTGCCACTGCACACTGCTGGCTCATATTTAGCTGGTTGTCCACTAAGTCTCCAAGATCTCTCTCACAGTTACTGCAATTAAGCCTGGTCTGTCATCAGCAGAGAGAAAGCAGAGTGCTTAATTCCTTATTTTCATATGTTTTCACATTTTAAAAAAATAGCCCAACCTATCAGAAACAGAACTGTAAAATATAGACTAGGAATACAAATTAAAATAGCAAGAAAATGGTAAGAGAACACCTGTCTACTCTAGATGAGTTCAGATCGCCAGTTCCTGATGGATTAGATCCCAGAGTTCTGAAGGAGATGGCAGACATGAGCTCGGAACCATTGACCCATATCTTTCAAAGATCCTGGAGCACCAGAGGATTGGAAAAGAGCTGATTTAGTTCCCTTAAAAAAAACAAAGCCTCAGATCTAGGAAATTACAGACTAATCAGCCTGACATCAATACCTAGGAAGATGATGGAAAAGATAAGCAAGCAACAGATCTGCAAGCACCTAGAAGAAAGCAAAGTTATAACCAGAAACCAACCTGAGTTTCTCAAAAACAGATCATACCAAGCAAAACTTATGTCATTCTTTGACAAAGTGAGTAAATTAGCAAACCAGGAAAATGCTGTGGACATAGTATAATTGCATTTTAACCAGGTATTTGACAAAATATACCACAGCCTACTTCTTGATAAGCTAGAAAAATGTGGGATAGACATCATTACCACAAGATGGATTTGCAACTGGCTGACAAATGACACTTATAGTCCTTAATGGAACTACATTTACATGGAGCGAAGTAAGTAGTGGAGTACCCCAAGGTTCGGTTTTAGGTCTAACATCTTCACAAATGATTTAGATGAGAAAATAGAAAAGGAACTCATCAAATTTGCAGATGATACCAAGCTGGTAGGAATAGCCAACAACACCCAGAAGATAGGCTCAATATCCAAAATGATCTCAATAGACTTGAACATTGGGTCCTACCTAAGAAAATGAAATTCAGTGTAGACAAAAGCAAGATTTTACAGATAGGCAAGAAAAACCAAATATACAGGAACAGATTAGGTGAAACATGGCTCATTAGCAGTAAATATGAGAGGGATCTTATAGTCCTAGTACATATGAGCCAGCAGTGTGCTGCAGCAGCCAAAAAAGCCAATGCAATCCTAGACTGCATTAACAGGGATAGAATCAAGATCACCTGTAGTGTTATAGTGCCACTTTATAAGGCCTTAGTAAGATAGAATACTGTGTCTAGTTTTGGTCCGCCATATTTTGGTCCCCACAGTTCCAATATTTGAGGGGCTACCACAAAGAGGAAGTCAACTTATTTTCCAAAGCACCAGAAGGCAAGACAAAACACAATGGATGGAAACTAACCAAAGAGAGAAGCAATCTAGGACTAAGGAGAAATTTCTAGACAGTGAGAACAATCACTGGAGGCTTTCACTAGACAGCTTTTTGCTGAAATGGTATAGTGTTTCCTGCTTGAGTACGGGTTGGATTAGAAGACCCCCAAGATCCCTTCCAACTCTGATGGTCTTCTGTTCTGTTCTAAATATATATTTGGGTTGCAAAAGGTAGATGACCACTAAATGGCTCCAAAACAGTTTTCTTCATTTCCTTGCTACCATCCAATGGTCATGCTCATCCAAATATTTGTATTCCAAGGATTATCAGAAAATGAAAACCTGAGTGAAAATAAAAATTGTCAGATTTGCTAGGATCTCCAAGAAGCTACCCCATTCTATCTTTATGCTGTCCAGCTGACAATTCTTGTCTGAGCAAAGCTAAAGCCTTAATTTTTGCAGAACAAAATGGCAAATTTTCATTTTATACCACTCAAATTAACAGAGGGAATAATTTGGATTGTGTTGCACAGGGACGTATGTTGAAAAGTATATGTTTAGATCTATCTACCTACCGTGCTTCTCATAAAACACGACCCATTCCAATAATAAGTCCAACACTATTTTTTGGGGCGTGGGCCTAATTTTGCCCCTACCCCAAAAATAAGCCCGGGGTGTGTGGGTGGGTACGGGGGAGTCAGGGAACTGTCTGGCTGCAACTACAGCTGCAGCCCGCTGGCCCCTTGGGGAAGCGTTCAATGCTGAAGTTTCAGAATGGAGGCTTTTTGGCAGAGGAAAATGGGGAGGGGGAACTTTCCTACCTGCTGTCCTTCCCTCATTCCGTGCTGAGCTCCAGATGGACGTGCATAGATGAGCTCCGGATGGATGCGCACGGCACCCCAGGGGCTCCGTTTTGCCTTCAGAGGCCTGTTGGAAGGCATCTGCAGCTGATAACAGAGGTCCGGATCAATCCAGAGCTCTGTTATCGGCTGCAGAGGGCTTTCCAGAAAGCCCTCTGCAGCCAATACTAGAGTCTCTGTTAAAGGCTGCAGATGCCTTCTGGCAGGCCTCTGAAGGCCGCGGCGATGCAACAAGCGTCCTCAGAAGAGTAAGTGTGCTGCTATTCATGCCGCAAAGAAGGAAGCGAGGCGGTGGGGGGGTGGAGGGCAAAGCAAGTAGGGGGTGCGGAGCTGCCCCATGCTCTCCGCACCAGCTTACCTTAAGATGCTTCAGCCAAAGCACCCATGCCAAGCCCCCACCCCACCCCTCCCCCAGGGCAGCGACATCCCTTCACTAACCTGCTTTCCAGGTCCATTCTCCGCTTCGTGTGCAAGAGGTCTGTGGGACTAAGTTACTCGCGAGATTTTATTTTTTTTCACGAGAACTTGGAAGGTCTGAAC
>JANHFL010000544.1:65033-76434 GCA_032468155.1 Oxyrhabdium leporinum
TCCCTCATGTTCCTCCTGCCTCTGTTCCTCCCTGCCTGCAGGCCTTACTACTTCAGAAAAACCTTGCCTGGACTGACCCTGCCCTTCCCCAGTTTCCTCCAAGGCTAACGGAGCCGCCCTCTCCATGTCTGGCATTTTTTGTTCCAGCTCATCTTCCCCCGCAGATTCAGACTCCGACGAGGGCATGACAGCCAGGAGTGCCTTTGTACACCTGCGTGGTGTGTGCCAGTTACGCCCTTTCTCTTCCCGGTTACATCCACCTGACCCACTAGAGTGGGAAGGCAAGGAATCTTATGGGTTGTATTTCCTAAGGAGGCACATCTGGCAGGATCCAGGAGAACAGCCTTCTCTGTGGTGGCTCCCTCTCTTTGGAACATCATCCCTGCAGAGATTAGACTGGCCCCTCACTTTAACTCTCTTTTGCAAGGCTCTGAAGACCTGGTTCTGCCAAAGGGTCTAAAAATCCAGAGTGGGATGGAGCTCATCAAGTGTCTCATTTGATTGTGCGTTGTCTCCAGGGGCTGGGTAGGTGGGAATACTGTTTTTTATTCTTTTATATTGAGTTACATATTAAGCCACCAGAGTCACTGAGAGTGAGTGGGCAGTCATATAGATCATCTAAATAAATAAATATCTATTTGTAGATTTACTTTTAAATCTATTTGGGCATCTATGTCACCCTTAGACTTGCAGATTCCCACAATGGAAGAATGGATGACAAAGTTAATGGAACTGGCTAGGATGACGAAATTAACTACCTCGGTTGAAGAAAAGCTTTGTGTTTCCACGTGGAAACCACATTTGGACTTTTTGATAGAAGCCAAAGGAAAGGCTATATTAATTTTGTGATTTGGTAAAAATGTTTATGATTATAGAAATATTGGGAGGTTATTGAATTTTAGATCGAAAAATTAAGGTATTTCATATATGTACCTGTACCGAAGAAAGTTGGAAGCTAACCAAAATCACTGCGGTTCAAGAGACTAATGAGGGTCAGGAATACTTTCAAAACATACATAAAATATTCATATTTTACATATTTGTATATAAATACAGCAATAGTACCCTCGTGCTTTTCAACTTCTCCAGTGTCTTAGCACACCAATGCAAAACATTAGAAGGGAAGAGAGCCTTTGGCTGCCAACCTACCCATACCCTTCTTAAGGATCAGCCCAAATCAAGAGGGATAGAAGCTAAAACTTTGATATTGACTTAAAATAGACTGACCAATATCCACAGACGTTGAATTGCTCATTGCAGCGATGATCACTATCAGTGATTATCAATGAAAGCAATAGTTGCTCAAATCCAGTTAAGTGAGATTACGTCAACGCAGAATTTCTCAACCTCAACTCTGTAGATGCGTGGACTTCAATTCCCAGAGTTCCTCAGCTACAGTTGTTAAAGTTGAGAAACACTGGTCTAACGCGTTCCGGGAGAGCTACTACTAGGTTGCGTTACATCTCTTAACACAATTTGGAAAATAACAAATTTCCTACGTTTAATCCTTCCAACTCTTCCTTCTCCCCGTGTTAGCAGTGCAGTTTTTCTGCCGCTTCAGAGCCAGAGGCACCCACCCCTCTCTCAGCCGCAGATATTATCTTTGCACTGCCAGGCTATTGGCGAGATTATGACATCCTGTGGCGCGGTTATTCCAAACAATACGGCAAAGTTTGCCGCCTGACAATTAGGGAGTTTCCAGCAGGGGACGCTATGACCGTATCATCGTGCGCCGGCGCCTTCCACCGCTACCGCCACCATGGAATCCAACAGGGACGAAGCGGAGCGTTGTATTGTTATCGCGGTAGCCGCCATCAAGGCCAACCAGATCGAGAAGGCCCGCCGTTTCTTGGAGAAGGCTCAGCGGCTCTATCCGTCTCAGCGGGTCGGCGGTGAGCGGGACACGGGGAGGGGGGGGAGGCCTAGATGACTGAGGCCTGGGGTAGCCGGTCTGACCTCTCACCCGTACTGCGCGTGAGCAGAAGCGAAGGTGGCGTGAGGCACTCTGGGACTTGAAGTCCCCTAACTCGCCGCGAAAGGAAAACGCACGTTGTGAAGGTGGTCTTCGAGGGAAATTTCATGGCCGGCGCAGGGAACAAAGGGAAACCCGACTCAGGGAGCCGGGTTTATGTTGTGCACGAAGAGAGCACGGCGGTTATTTTTCCCCTAAGCTGAACTGAGGAGACTACAACTCCCAGCGAGCATTGCGCCGAGGGTGACGGGGTCAACCCCGCACCTGAGTGACAGGGATGGCCCCTGGAATATTTCCCTTTGCCCCCTCCCCCCCCAATTGCAATTCCCCGCTGCCGTTCCGTGTAGTTTATCTCCTTCTCCCCTTCCCGCCATCTTTAGGGTTCCCTCCCGGTTTGGGACAGGCGCGATTTAAGTATGCTCCTCTCTCTTTCTTTGGCCTTCTCTGTTGGGGATCCGCGACCCACCTTTGCCGGCCCCTTCCCTAGATCCGCTGTAGGACTGTTGCCCCCCCGCCACCCGGACTTTAGCCTCAGCCCTGGCTCCTTTCAGATGATCTGGACTAAGCTCTGGGCCTGCTGGGCATTGGCCGGGGCGGTCGGGTGGGCAGCAGTCAAGGGAAGACCCCCTCCAGTTGGGTGGGCAAAAATCAAGGCAAGACCCTCTCCAGGTTTGATCCCTGGTGGACATATCAGTGTAATGTTCATGGTAATAGTTTGGAAACCGTTTGCTGTTCCCTTCTCCCGAGGTATTTTTCTGAATAGCCCTCTGTAGCCTACAACTGTTTTCTTAGTCTTCTGCCCATGCACACTTCTCCCAACTCTGCAAAAGTGTCAGGGTTAGCCAAGATGGGCAGCATGCTGCCCTCCCCCCCACACACACATATTAGATGGGTTAATGGGAACAGGGGGTCCAAAAATGGTGCTCGGTTGCCTAACCCTGCTTAGTTTTCATCACTCTAATCTCTTCCCTCCCACACTTGCGTGTCCTTCCCATTCCACTGGGGAAGTATTGGAACCAGCAACAGCATTCAACCTAATTGGACTTTCTGTATCCCAAGCAATACTGTGTATTGCACCTTTTGAGTACATGATGTTACAGATGTTGTAGGGAGCTGTTGCTTGTGTGCGTCCCAGAGACAATTCAAAGGATGCTGGAATATTTCAACTCTCCATTTGTATGCAGCCTAGATTTGTGAAGATAGGTAGTTTTCCAATAAATGCATTATTTTGTTCCAAAGTTTTAATAGATGTTCAAATGTGCTGCTTCCTTCCAACTGAACCTTTACCTCACTGCCTCAGTCCTCCTTGTGGGTTGTCTGAATAACAGAATAGTAGAGTTGGCAGGGACCTTGGAGGTCTTCTAGTCCAACCCCCTGCTCAGGCAGGAGACCCTATACCATTTCAGACAACTGGCTGTTCAGTCTCTTCTTAAAAGCCTCCAGTGATGGAGCACCCACAACTTCTGAAGGTAACATTAATTAGTGTCTGGTGACACTATTTCTGCCTTATCTTCTCCCTTTCCCATATTCTTTGACTTTCCTGCTTAATTATTTACTTTCCACTGACTTCTCGGAGCACAGTTATTTTTGAGCCCTGATCCCTCAACTAAAGAGCTCTTGCTGCAAGTTCTTAGTTCTCTAAATAAAGCTTTCTATTGTAACTGATAAATGCAGACTTACACATCTCTCATTAACAGCTATAACAGAACAATTAAAAATATTGTAGCCGTTTAAATTTTGAAACATTTTATAAATAAATGATTACATCTGAAAATATTTAAATGCATTGTATAAATGCTGCCTTTCAACTTCTCAGATACCTCAGGGAAGACAGTGATAAGTGCCTCCAGATAAACGACTGTGCTCTGAATAGTTATTCTTTTGTTGTTAGATTTATAATCTTCCTTTAGCAGAAGAGCTGAAGTTGGTGCCCTGTGAGATAGGTCTCTGGCAGTGAGACAGTGACTGGCAGTGAGCTTCTGTGGTTAAGGGTGGACTAGAACCTGGATCATACTTTAACCTCTAATCACATAGGCTTATATATAAATGGGGGTTTTTTTGTCCGTTGGTGTTTGCAAGAGCAGTTAGATTGGGCTATTACAACTTTAAAAAACTTGAAGGCTACCACATCCAACAATTTATTTTATTTATTTACCTAATGAGTTAGGGATCAGACTGATTACAGTATATGTTTTCTAGTCAGTTACTTTGAAATACATGATAACTTCTACTTTCACTTTGATTACATCTTTTCCCTTCATCTTGTACCTTATTTGTTCCCTTACTTGCCTAAAGGGGAGTGATTTGGTGAAAATCTATCAAGAGAAATACTCCTGTCACCTTTCCATTTGCAATTATGAGAGAAGGTTCATCTACATGCAGAATTATGCACATTTACAAGTTTACTTAGTTTGTTTGGGGTCTAAATAAACTAGGAAGGCACTGTGAATTGCTGTATTCTCTTTGTTGTATTTTCATGGTTATAATGATTGTAGGATTTGACGGTTGAAGGGTTTTTGTGCTGATTCTTTGGAAGAAAATATTTTATTTTAGAAATTCAGGAGAGCTGTAGTCTCTAACAAGATAATAGCTCATTGAAGTGCTTTGAATGTCATATGCTGCTATTCTGCCTTAGATTCCTGCTACTAATGCTATTACTACAATTATTATTACTGTTTTTGAGCACATTTTTTTAAATATGCAGTTTTATATTGATTTTTGCCTAATTGAAAATTGCTCGGTTGGCAAAACAGCTATGACACATAGTGAAGGCTTTAATAAGATATTTTTATTCTGTAAAGGTATAATTTTATGTTGTCCTGAACAAACAAAACCAGTGTTGAAATCTTTGGAAGTAACATGTAGTACAGAGAAATTTAAAGCAATCTGATTAATCCCTTGCATAATGCATTATTGCAAGACGTTTTAGAAATGAAAACTCCTGCATTGTGCATCTCAGTCATTCTCAGAATCAGCGTGTTAATTTAAACTTTTTTGGATGCTACTTCCAATTATTGATATAAAAAAACCCTGTAGAATCTGGCATAACCAGAATTGCCTGTAGTAATGATCACAGTGCTTGGACAGGTTTAAGGTTGTACAGATTAATATCAAAACTTGAAGCCTGCCCATTTCCAAATCAACAGGCGACACACTATTTTCAGGCCCAGATCAGACAGTGAGTTTCTGTGGTTAAGGGTGGATTAGAACTTGGATCGTACTTTAACCTCTAATCACATAGGCTTATATATAGATGTTTTTTTGTCCGTTGGTATTTGCAAGAGCACTTAGATTTGGCTATTACAACTTTAAAAAACCTGAAGGCTACTACATCCAACAATTTATTTTATTTATTTACCTAATGAGTTAGGGATCAGACTGATTCCTAATTGCCATTGTAACTTGAGGACTACCTGTATCAAAGAGAAATAGAGGATTCTTATGACAGTGGGCTCCAGATCTCTTAATGACTGTTTCTAGCATGCTCACATGGGCATTAAATAGCATTACAGACAAGGTAGCATTTCGTGGCCACCAATCTAAAATTAATGACTTTAAAACGGTGCTCTAAATCTTCATAGAAATGGTTCGGTTAGATGCCATGGTTATTTCCTTGCCAAGCTTAAAGCATAAAACTATACTATTATTTTAAGAAAAGGAAGAAAGCGGCAAGCTTTTTTTCATGACCTTGTGCCACCTTTAGCTGATCTGCCTAAGCATGTTGCTTAGTAAAGTACCGAGTAACATATCTTGTTGGAAATGTTGAGTAGCCCTTTGGAGTATGATAATACATACAGCAATGCAGTGGACACAATAAGTACAAAATAATCCAAGCAGAATACAAAACACGTTTTTTTCAGTTATTTCAAGCTCCCATAGGAGAGTTGCTGCAGACAAATCAAACTCTGCACAACTTGTGGTTCCATCTGGTTTTTATCATATGATAGATTTTGTTGGGAAAAGACACGAGGGCTAAGTGCATTTTATATAGTTTCACTCCTTTTAGCCAGGGAGCATTATTAGTGGTAAAGTATGTTGAAATTGTAATTCAGAAGCATATAGAAAACTGCAGGCTTCGCTATCCCTGCTACAGTATCCACTCAGTAGGGTGGATGCAATCATAACATAAGGGTGGATTAATGACGAATGGTTTACATATAGTAGGCTCCCTAAATTCAAAACCTGCCACTTAGTTTAGGTGGATCAAGTACTACAAAGTGGGGTAAAATACTCTCTCCAAAACTCTGGAAAATCATAGCCAATCCAAATAGACAAAACTAGATGACCTGTCTCCAAATAAAGCCGTTTCATATAGACTGGCTAGGGTTTTGGTTTATATATTAACCAGGGCCATGATTATTATTGTTGTTTGCCAATTAATAGGGAAAAATGATTTTTTTAAATTGTTTAAATTGTTGTCTTTGACAACAATTGGCTCTGCAAGAACATTAACATTACGGCAAAGCTGGATCAGATGGAGCTGTTGTAAACTCTTGAGATTCATGTTCTTTGCCAAAGTGGAATTAAAGTACTAGAATTTATCAATATTACATCAGGCCTTTGTGCATTTAGAGAGCAGGCAGCCACTAAGATTTTGGAAATGGATATAGCTAATATTCCCTCTGCAATTATCCCATTATATGCGCTCTCTTTTTTCCCTTTATTTTAAACATTCAGCAAATAGCCTATAAAAATCCAGAAAACCACCAGACGGTAGCAAAGAGATAAAGAAGACTCATTGTTGTTTTCTACTGGTCATCCAGATTTTTGCCACCCAGATAAGTTTCTTCTGTTTACAATTTGTTTACAAGGTTTACTCATAACATTAAGCCAGAATGTAGTTTCTGATGTGACAGGAATTCACCCTTGATAGTTTAGTGTTACAAGTTAGCCAAATCATTATGGTTTGTTCAAAGAAATGTGATTTCAAACATCCTGATGACTGTTATGTATAAACCCAACATAATTCTTGGCTTGAAATAGGATAAGTGAGGATCTTACCAGCAGTATTAATTTAGGTGTTCTGTTTGTTGCTGAATGCTAGTTGCTTACTTGTTCTGATTTCCCGTTTTTAGTATGCAGGATTTTTTATTAATTTAAACATGTATATGTTACTTATCTTAAACACATTTCTAGCAACTAACACCCTATCCACAAAAAAACAGATATAAATAAATAAACCTAAAATACTAGGCACAACTAAAATATTCATAAGGATCAAATGACTACATTTTAATGTATGTATACAGTTTTAATTTTGGAAGGTGCCCCATTTCAAGAATATAAAGGAATAAGTATTCTGAAAATACTATATTGGTTCTAATGCAAACAAGGGAAATTTTAAGGTATCAGAAAGCAATCTTTCTATTTCGAGTTTCTAATGTTTTCCAAGAAATTTTGAAATCTGCCCATTAATATCATGCACATTTTTACACTTGCTGCTCAAAAAGAAATGGAGAAACTTCTGGAGTCTTCTGGATGAAACCAAACAAAAGCGTAAAGAATGGTTGATTGTTGCAATGAAAAGATTTGTCAATAAATGATACATATTAAGTGACACTCTTTCTGTTTGGGTGTCAGTGCAATGTAATTCAGTCAACCTGATTGACACTGATGAAGTCCAGCAAAAAGTATATTTGAGGTGTGGAATGAGAACTTTTGGCAATGATTGTGGGGAGAAAAAACATAAATTTGTGAGAACCACTGGATCTATGCTGAACATTTTCCCTTATAGCGCTGTTGGACTCACTCACCAAGAGCAAACAGTCAGCCGATGACCATTCGCAGCACAAGGAGTCCTCCAACCTTGGCAGTCAAAAAAGGAGCGAGGATTTTGTTTCGGCCAATGGAGAAGCTGGTGGTGATATCAGCAAAGGTTACACTCAAGATCAAGTAGATGCTGTGAAGAGGTAAGCCTTAGTTAAGATTCTGACCAACAGACCACAGTTACAATCATAGAACAATTTGTCGGTCATCATTGGGAGAGCAACTGTGGGACATAGCGACAATCTCATAGAATAGAATACATTATTTGACTAAATGTGACTAGACGCACAAGGAATTTGTCTCCAGTGCAGAAGCTCTCAGAGTACATACAAAACAACAGAGTAATAATAATCATAATGACGATAGCAATAAGAGAAGGTAGTAGAAAAGATGAGAAGGTTAAAAATACAGACAAACTAAATGGGTAAATATACACAAGGCAGTACTACATGTTGATCAATATCAGCCTTAGTCTTTGGGGAAGGGAGAGGGAATTCAGAAGACATCTGACAGGATGTGTTTCCTAAGCAAGTGTAACTGACCATATAGTTAAACTGGTTAAATAGCAATAGCACTTAGACTTATATACCACTTTACAGTGCTTTACAGCCCTCTCTAAGCGGTTGCAGTCAGCCTATTGCCCCCAACAATCTGGGTCTCCATTTTACCGACCTCAGAAGGATGGAAGGCTGAGACAACCTTGAGCCTGATGAGATTCAAACTGCCAAATTGCAGGCAGCCAGCAGTCAGCAGAAGTAGCCTGCAGTACTGCACTCTAACCACTGCGCCACCGTGGCTCGTATTTGTTCCTGGAAAATGATTTGTTTGGCTTCTTATAATTTGCTTTTTAGATTACAATTAATGTGGCTTGAAGTGGAAAAAGACACTGCTGTTATAGAGGATAATTATTTTAGTGGTCTTTTAATCTAGATTTCGGAGGGGGGAGGGGAATTATGTCTAAAGGTGTTTAAAAGAAAAAAAAAGCCTTTCCTCTTCTGTTTGTGTTTAGTTCCCCGAGTTCTTTACAGTAATGTAGGTGTGTGCCACTTGAGGGCACTGTTTTCACAGAATTGAGTCTGAGCTTTAGTCCAATATTTGAGTTCTTTCCAGAAAAGGGAAGCAAGGGATTGTATTGCTATGAGTTTTAATTCAGGAAAAGCAGAACCTGTAATTTTAAATAGATTGTCAAATGAGGTGTTTGTCTTTTCAACTTTTAGGGTGAAACAATGTAAAGACTATTATGAAATTCTGGGCGTCAGCAGGGATGCCTCTGATGAGGATTTGAAAAAAGCCTACCGGAAATTAGCTCTAAAATTTCATCCTGATAAAAATCATGCACCGGGTGCCACAGAAGCATTTAAAGGTAAAAATACCCTTTTTCTTTCAAGAGGCGTGTCTTTACACCCTGAAAATGGTACTTTTTAGTGACAAAAGTCCACCAAAGGGGACTGATGTTGGTTTGTAATCATTAACAAAAGGAAGTGGAAAAGGTACAGCGGAAAGGGTGCCTCCTGCTATGTTAAATGCTCTTAAAAATCAAGTAAAAAGTTGTAAAAATAAATGTACATGTGATTAATTAAACTTCATGCATTTGATACAGAGATTTCTCAATCACTTTTTTATAGCTGCTGCAAGGAAGGGTAGCAATGGGATCTACACAGCCTATGAATGGGTTGGTGGTGTTTGTTGGAATCCCTAATAATTTGGTGCATAAATAAATAAAGAGTCGGACTTGTCTATAAGTGCTTAAAAGAAGCAGATACCCAACTAATTAAAAGTTTTATTTCTGTGCTAAAGGCAGGCACATGAAGACTGCTATCTGATACTCTGTTCTCCATGAGTTAAGTTCCATTGCAAATTAATATGTCTTCTTTCTAATGAGATGACGAAAGACATTCTGTATGGCTACAGTCTTAGATGCATTTATATTTACAAGTATGGGATCCTGAATGTACTTGTCATAAAGTGTCAATCAATCTGAATGTATCCTGAACACATGAAATTCTTTGTCTGAAAAGTTATGGGTTTATGTTGCAAAAAGTATGGGTTTAATGGTGCAAAAACTCCTTGATTTTGCTGTAACAGTTAAGATTATGCCTAAATATTAAAATGCTGATATGTTCTCTCTGTGATCTTTATACTTAATTAGTGCCATGGATTGCAACTAGAAGTTAGTAATCAAAATTAAAGCACAGCTTTAAAATTGAATTTCAGTTTGCCAGCTGAGGAAAATATAATTTTTTTCTTTAGACTGAAACTACTACTTTTTACAAATAACTCAAAGCGGTGAGTATATCAACACACCTTCCTCCTATTTTCCCCACGGCAACCTGTGAGGTGTGCTAGGCTGAGAGAGAATGACTGGCCCAAAGTCACCCAGCTGGCTTTCATGGCTAAAGCAGACCTTAAACTCAGTTTCGCCCACTTTCTAGCCTGGTGCCTTAACCACTAAACCAAACTGGATGTACTTTTTGACTAATAGTACTGAAGGGTTAATTGCAGCCATAAATTGGGAATTTGGATCAGGATTTGGATCACAGCACTGTATTTGTCTGTTCTCTTTCAGGTTTTAGACTTAGCTTCCACCTCTTAGTTCTTAGTTGGAATCAGATTAAAACTGTCCTTGTCTAGACATCCACAGTATATCTAGCACAAAACTAACACTGCACAGGTTTCTTCATTTGTAGACTTTATATTATTATGTTTATTGAAGGCTTTTCCAAGATCCATATATCACAACTGTGATGCATGAGCTAGATAACACTTTAGCTTCCTTTTACTGGACCGTTTTGCAGGAATTTATCTTTACTAAGCATGTTTTATTCCTCTTGTTTAATCTTCCAAGGGTTTAGTATACTCTCTGGAGATGCCTTGGTTAATGTTTTTCAGTCACTGATGTCAGCTGATCCTTTAATTTTCCATTTTGCAGTGCCAGATGATAATGGTGTTATTTTTATGTTTAGATCTTGCTTAAATTAATCATGGTTCTTAGCTTTGCAGAGTAAATCCACGTAAGCCAAATTCTGCACGTACATGCCGTGTTTCTCAGAAAATAAGGCTGGGCCCTTTTTTCAAGGGGTGCCCTAATTGTCCCCCCACCCATGCTAAGCCCCCACCCCCAGGGCAGCGACATCCCTTCACTAACCTGCTTTCCAGTTCCGTTCTCCGCTGAGCGTGCAAGAAGCCTGTGGGACTACAGTAAAAAAAAAAACACCGTAGTTCAGACCTCCCAACTTCTCATGAAAAAAAAAAAGATCTCATGAGTAACTTACCGTAGTCCCACAGACTTCTTGCACATGCAGCGGAGAACGGACCTGGAAAGCAAGTTAGGGAGGGGATGTGGCTGCGCTGGGGGTGGGGTGGGGGTGAGGGCTTGGCATGGGTTCCTTGGCTGAAGCGTCTTAAGGTAAGCTGGTGCGGAGCACATGGGGCAGCTCGGTACCCCCTGCCTTGCTTCGCCCTCCACCTCCCCCACCGCCTCGCTTCGTTCTTCGCAACGCGAATTGCAGGCGCACTCACCTGGTGGCAGTGGCACCTGGTGGGTGGCAGCAGGAGCCTGCTGCTGACCCCTCTTCTGCGGCCGCTTGCCACCACTCGCACGCATCGCCCCCACCTCCCGAAGCCTGCCGGCAGGCCTCTGCAGCCGGGAACAGAGCCTCGATT
>JANHFL010000544.1:77800-99105 GCA_032468155.1 Oxyrhabdium leporinum
GAAGTGCGGGGGGTAGTTCATTCCAGAGGGTAGGGGCCCCCACAGAGAAGGCTCTACTTCTGGGGGTCACCAGTCGGATTAGTGTGAATCTTCATTAATCACACTTAAATCCTGTTGAAATCAGCGTGAAGAGTTCCTTACTTATTTCTTACTTAATTCCCAATGACCTTGGTCCAGTCTAGATCCTGTATTAAGGTGTGTTTCATTTCGTTTCTGAGGAGCTGCCTTTTTAAAGATTCACCAAAAGCCAGCTCATGTGTGTAATAAGAAAAATCCAACGCATGCTAAGGTTCCACTTTTAACTATTATTCACTTTGGAGTAAAGCTTTGTATAATGTATACATTATGGACAGGGACCACTAGAGAAACCGTGTCTCTCAATTATCTGGACCTCAACTTTAATAGTATGGCAAAGACTTGTGAGAAGATTTCAGACCTTCCAATCCATAGTTGCAGTCTGAAAATAGTTGGAGCCTGCTTGCAGTCTAATGTTCAACAACGTACGAGAAGTAATATTGTGCACCACTAATCACCTGATAAGCGCAATGGTCATGTGAGAAAATTAACATTTGAATACGGCTCCAGAACGTAGCCAGAAGATTCAGCCTTTGCACCAGTGATGCAGTCTTCCTTTCCTCTGCTTTTCCCTTGGAAATGTCTTTTATGGAACAAGTTGAACTGACTTTAAGAAAAAGGATGGGATGTGGTTATCATTATTCATCACCAGTATTCAAATGGTTTCCTAGGTTCTCAAGACATGTGATGTAAATTTATCCGTAACCTTTCCTCTAGAGATAGGATGAACATCTTCAGAACGCTAGAGACCACAGGCTGAAAGAAATGATGTTGTGAATGATGGATTTGAATGTAAGGTGGGAGATGCTGGACATTTCCTGATTTGTTCCCTCATAGTCACCATTGATACACTAGCTGTTGCCAAGGGAATGAGTATGACTATTTCCTTCTTTCTTACATTTTAGCCATTGGGAATGCATATGCAGTCTTGAGCAATCCAGAGAAAAGGAAGCAGTATGATCAGTTTGGAGATGCCAAAGTCAGTTCTACGCGACATGGTCATGCAGACTTCAACCGTGGCTTTGAGGCAGATATTTCTCCAGAAGATCTCTTCAATATGTTCTTTGGTGGTGGTTTTCCCTCTAGTAAGTCATGAATTTTATGTGCCTGGCTGGTAAAGGGAAGACTGTAAAGGGGACATCTAGTGTGACTCATTTGTCATGCCAGAGGGAACAGTGCTCATTGAAAGGCCTACGCCAGCCTTTCTTGACAGGGCAGTCTTTGAAACTTCCTTAAAATTATAATGGAAATTTGATAATGTATTTAACAAATACATATGTGTGTGTCCTGTCATCCGCCATCAACTGGCCCATGGGGCTATCCAGCTGGACATGATGGGAGTTGCAGCCTCCAAAAGTTTGTCCATGTGGGGGGTGTTGATCTGGGTCTATAACTCTATGAAAGTTTCTAATAGGTTTCACGTGCTGGACAGATAACAAGATTATTAGAAAAATGGTTGTCGGAGATAGAATCTGAGTCTGAGGCCATGGGTCAGGTTGCATGGACATTTGAAGAAGAGGAGTATTTTAAAGTTACTTTCTGTTGCTCGGGCTCAGACATTGAGAACGTAATCTGATCTAAGTGTCTTCAGGCTAGTAGTAGAGGTACTGTTGCAGAGTTACGTGTTGTAGCTGAGAATGAATCTATAGACAGAAAAGGGCTCCTTCTTGTTGGGCGAGTTCTCTGCTTTGCTATGAGGAAGCAACGTTCTATTCCTCACACTAATAAAGCATCAATTGAGAAAAGCAAGGCTTTTTGCTGTCTTTCTATCTTGAGCTTTCTTCTAATCCCATCTAAGAGGATGGGGAAATCTCCTTTTGGGGGATCCAGAAGGCATTTTTCTTTCGGTAAAATAGTCTAGAACATTGGTTTGGGTGGTAGAGTCCAGTTGAGGTTGCCTTCTTGTGGCATGTAGCTTAGCCTGCTTGTTTGCTCGAGTTGTTTGAAACAATTTGCTAATGCTTTTGATCGCAACTGAATGGAAATAACAGAAAGAAAAAAACTGAGAAGTCTTTGCAAGCTTTACCATTAGGTGGGAAATCTAAGCCAGGATGCAAATGTCCTATTTTGATGTTGGTGAACAACTCTCACATTTTGTACTGAGATTCAGTATTTGAGCTTTTATCGACATTCGTCGCAGAGATAAAGTTCCACTCTTCCAAGTGGTACACAACAGTGCTTTTCCAGTTTCCCCCCCAAATCATAATACTAATCCACAAAGAAATTACTTGTTGAACGGCAATGTAGATTTATGTCCAACGTCCCAAGTATCCACAAACGTGCATTTTGCGAGTTCCTCCCCCTTTGAGCATTTTTATAATCAGAATTGCTGGCAACTCATGAATTGCATGTGTCCGTGAGCTTCTGGCCGGGTGATGATTTCAGCTTCAGAATCACCTTGAAAACTAAGCCCAGTGTTCAGATAATATTCTTTGACTTTCCATTTTCCACATTCATGACCATCTAACCTATTGATAACTTTTTGTGGGCTTCCACTTGCAATCCCAGCAGGTTGCTATGCTCTCTCCTAAACATTTATAGCTTGCACGGCATGCCTTGGCTTGGCTGTTTAAAGCATTGAATGTCCATTAAAAGATGAACCACTTCTAGAGCAGCAGAATTGTGAGTGATTCACAGATAGATTACCGAGTGGGATTAGATTGCTAACTGAGTGGGAGACATTTCCAAAAGCAGGGCTGTTCCAGTTTACCAATTAAAACTTTGTTTTATCAAGTTCGGTCCGATTTATTGGGTTTTTTTTAGTGAAGCGAGGGTCGAGATCACTGTCCATTCCAAGTGATGGGAAAGGGAAGGGAGGATCAGCAGCTAAGAGCACAGAAAAGGAATAAAACAACAGCAACTCAATCTGTAGGTTTTCAAGAAGTGAGGAAGGGGTTTCCTGAGAGGCTGGGGGGCATACTTACCTGAGTCTCCCTGGCAGGCTCCACCTTTAATAGAGAGCCCAAAGGAAGAAGACGCTGCGATTACAACATCTCGGTCCGCAACAGAAAGCCTCCGAGAGTGGTGGAGCCTACTTGGAGAGAACACAAGGGAGAACCGCGTGAGATTAACCTCCTCTGGGAATCCACACCCTTTGGCTAAGGAGTTGGGGGCCCAGAGCAGCCATCTGAGACTGCTTATCTCAGCAGCCAGATGGTGCAGCAGGTGGGGGAGAGAGAGAGAGAGAGGGAGGAAAGGGCTATAAAAGTCCCTGGACTTCACAACTTTTACCACCACTTTATTCCCTGAACAAAAGGCTTACAACTGACACCAAGAGCGTTCCTGGAGAGTGGAAAATAAGAGTCAAACGATGCTGAGGCTACTACTTGAATCTCAGTGATTGGAATTTGGCTTCTATGCTTCATGGCCAGGAACGGAGTGTTCAGCATTTTATAAAAGCCAGTGTCCAAATAAGCTCCCCCCCCCCGCCCAAAAGAACCCAGTCTGCCTTTGTTATCGTTACAGTTACTGTTCATCCATTCATCAGTTGTCACCTTCTAAGCTTGTCTTTCCTGAACTTGCTGGCTACAACATCCACAATTCGCAGACAATATACGAAACTGGATTGTGTTCAGTTGAAAGCACCCTGTTAAACTTAACTTAAAAAGAGGGACAATTAGGAGCTTCTCTACGATATTTGGACAGCCTTCAACCATTCTTAAAAAGTCTCTTTTCTCTCATAGGTAACGTACATGTATATAGCAATGGCAGGATGCGGTATACCTACCACCAACGGCAAGACAGACGGGAACACCAAGGCGATGTAAGTTGAAACAAGGCAGAGGGAGAAAATTAAAATATTTCAGAACACGCACAGATCTGTTACAGTCAAACAGCATTTTGCTATATTGTTAGTGTCCTTATGGGTGTGTTCATTTTTTTCTTTGCTAATCCCAAAGTGCAGGACGATGCTAGATTTTTGGTTTTAATCAACTGTGACTTTCAGAAAGGCCGTTTTCATTGCTGTGTAGGAGTACAGTTCCTGCCTAATGCAAAAGTAACAGAATTATTGTGCTTTTGTAATGCATTGTGCTGAGTGTCTTTGAAAATGTGTTTTGAAATGATCTCTGTTTTGTTGCAAAGATCTTTCACCAGTACATTGGGTGCCCATGAGTCGCCTATGGAAATCTGCAAACAGAAAAATAAAGAGTCATGCCTTTCCACTAATCTTCCTTCGCACCCAGTATCGAGGAACAATCTGCCTCTGATATTGGAGTTAGCATGGAGTCATTCTGATTGCTATCTATTACCGGACTCATCCTCCAGAAAATAAAAACTATGAAGCGGAATGTCATTTGTTCTAGATCTGACTGCCACCATCCCTAGTCATACCCATTCATAAAATAAGCCAAATGTCATGGGTGGAATTTACGGTTGCATTTCTGTTAGAATATTGTTTATTAGAGGATATGAGGGGTCCTTGGTACTCTCTGAACTTGCTTGTTTTCTTGCAGACATTTCATTACCCTAACTAGGTAACGTCATCAGTGTTATTAGAGGATATGTCTGGTCCATTCACAGATCTTTGTTTTTCTCCTGAGTGTCCCAATCCAGAAAGGGCATGAATATTTTGTTAATTTCCAGAAGTTAATCTTCTAGAACAAAGAATTGAACATGTAGAAACAAGGCAAGGAGGAAGTAGAGAGCCAGTTGGGTCTACTGATTAAGCACCAGGCTAGAGAACAAAAAACCTGTGAGTTCTAGGCCTATTTTAGTCATGAAAGCTAGCTGGGTGGCCTTGGGCCAGTCACACACTCTCAGTCCAACTCAACTCACAGAGGAGGAGCTGTGAGGAAAATCGAGGTATGCTGGATATGCTTGCTGCCTTGTTTGTAAAAATAATAAAAGCAGGATACAAATAAATAAAAATGGGACTAACCTGAAGTCCCTTGCACTTCCTTCCAGTTTTTTTCCAGAGGATTCAATTTCTCTTTGTAACAGAGTTCAGGGAAGATCAAAAGCTATGGATAAGTGTACAGTACTTTAGATTGTGCCCAGTACTTCATAGAATTGTTTAGAAAGCTTCTGGGTTCAACAATATGCTTGGTCATAATATAAGTTGATTTTGTTTTACCAGGTTGTGTGGACCTAACCAACTGTAGCTTATTCAACAAATCATGGTAACATCATGCCATGGCTTGGTCTGTAATACAGACACAGCTAGTACACGCAAAATACTTCAAGCATTTGCTGAATTGGTATGAAACCATAGGGCCTTTCAAAAGCTAGTCTTCACACACCATGCTAAGCCATGGTTTGACTAGCCACATGGTATTGACTAAACCAAATGTGAGCAAATTCACATGATATCCAAAAGTCTAAGTAAGAAAAAGCACATTGTGGGCTACCAGAGACCATAGATGCAAGATTTGAACCAAAATTGTTAAAGGTAAGTGGTTTGGAGGATGCAAATGATCGATATTTTCAATTCTTTCTTCCCAGGGTGGCCTTGGGCTGTTTGTCCAGCTGATGCCTATCCTCATTCTCATCATCGTGTCTGCCCTCAGCCAGATGATGGTCTCCAGTCCACCTTACAGTTTGAGTCACAGACCGTTAGTGACCATTATTCTTGTCCCTATAGTTAACCTGGGTAGTAACGTTTTGGGAAAAACTTAAGAGCAAGGCTCATATTTACCAGTGATTCGTGTTCTTTGGTGTGTTTTCCCATTCTCTTTGTTTTCCCGGTTTCACACCATGCCTGCTGGGATAAGATTGCTTAAAACATCCAGGTATTTATGTGATAAACATTTACATGTAAATTGTAGGACTTCACAATCTATGGGAGTAGGACTCACTTAGTTGAAACCTGACCCAGCCTATCACTCTCATAAAAGGTACTATTTCACACACAGAAGCATTTTTGTGGCATCTGCACAGATTGACTGTGCAGATAAATGATACTGACCATGGAATTAGATTGGATGCCTTTGGCTGCCATTTTCTGGGTCAGAAAATCCTCAGTGTGGAATTTTTGTAGTGGCTCTAAATGCTGAGGTGACAATGATGGAAGAAGGGGATATTAGGTAGGGTACATGCCCCAAGTTATAGCCCCAGAGTTTCCATATATGTCAGAAAAAGCAACTCCCTGAATTCTAGGAACGTTCCTACCAATCAGTGTTCATGATACAAGGAAGGATAGACCCTATTCATGAAAATTGTCCAAAAAGAAAAGTAGAAAAGAAAGAAATGTGGATCTTCTCTAAGAATGGGCTGCCCCCTTATTATATGGAGGGCTTTAGGTGGTTTTGGCAGAAGATCTGGCTGTTTGTTGTGCAATTGACAGTTTTACTGATGGATTGACATGCAGGATTGACAAAGGTAAGGCAGGAGATATTGCCTACAAAAAAGCACTCATTCTGTGAGGACAAGATTTTTGGATATTGAGCCTGTAGGTGTTTTTCCGTTCTTTCCACACTGTCATTGTTCAATGATGAGTTGGAAGCTGGAACCTTGAGGCATCTGATTTCTCTGTGGGTCCTTCTCCAGCCTGGCATTGAATCGGCCAGAAGGGAAATAAATGTCGGCACTTGAATCCTTGGAGTGGAGGAGACATCCATCCTTTGACTGATAGGTTTTGGTGCCAAGTGGTCTGTTGGTAAAACAAGTCACAACAATAGACATAAGGGAGGATATAAGTCTTATATGTTGTATTGCATATTAGGATGCCATCATGTTTATCTGGGTTTTAGGAAATGTTGACTGCACAAGAATTGTATTCTTTAAGGAGGTGGTTAGGTGTGAACTTCCAATATCTGGTGCCATTCTAAGATGATTTTTTTTTTAAAAAGGATTATAAACTATATGTTCAAATTGGCACTTTTGACATCCTTACACTAGTTTATGATAGAATACTTGCTTTTAAGGATTTTTGAACCAAACTGGGATAGTCATCTTTTAGTTTGGAGTTCAAATTTCGTAAATTCTGCATTTCTTAAATGTCGAATTCCAAAACTTAACTCGAATCTCAAAGCAATTGACTCAACAAATCGGCTTTGGAATTCAGCATTTAACAAATGCAGAATTCATGAATGTAATCTCCCAAACTTGAAGCTGACTACTCCAATCATCTTTGTCTCAAAATCCATAAAAAGAAATATTTCACCAGAAAGATGTGCATTTTCAATTTTGAAATCTGAACACCTGGAATAAAGTATGTTTAAACTTGAATATTTTTTAAATGCAGTTTTTTAGAACTGTATGTGGCATTGTTGTTCTTTGAAGCTCCCTCCTCCTCTAGCTATTCTTCATAGCAACATCGTGCTGTGATCTTCCATAGATTTTTATCAGCTGGTGCATGACTGTAATGGCCCTTGTGCAAGACCACAGCCTTGATAAAAGCTCTTAGTAGCTTTCCATGTCATACTCTGGAAGAAGCCAAGATATTTCTCTTTGTCTTTAGATGCAGAAGTCCTCTGGTTCCTGAAATTCACAAGAAACTGTCCCTTTGTTCAATCTCCTTCCTCAATAGCTCGTTTCCTTGATAATTTATTGATTAGTCTTAGACCATATGTTTAGAAAAGTCAATATAGGATCTACGTAGTTCTAGGATAAAATAGACAATGTGTAAGAACAAACATTCAGATAAATATATCACTTTTACAGGATATAATGAGTTCTTAGCTCAACTGCCTTAACTATGAGCTTAGCAGATCTGCCCCACAATGTATACATTAGCATCCAGGAGGAAATAAGACAATCTGAGATCCAGATCCCAGTGAGCTGTTCTTTCAAGTACAAATGTTAAGTACCTATTTAAGGTACCTACTTAAGGGCATATCAGTCAAACAACATGAGCAATATCATATACTAATGTAGTGTATGTAATAATGTATATAATACCTGGGGTATTGCATGTACACATTCTCTCATGACATGGCAGGTAGTAGAAGTGTCCATATTTGGCCATGGAATCCAACAACTCAAATCTTGCTCTAGAATAGCCCTTCTTGAGAATTGTGTCAAAACTCGTTGATGGTATTTTTCGAATTGAAAAAGAGTTTTCTTCTTGCCAACCAACTTCAAGAACCTTTTTTTTTTCTTTGCCAAAAACTCCATGTCATTTTGCACACTGATATCTGGGACTCCTATTTAAAAATGTCCAATAAAGGAGAATATTTGTAGCTCATCGTTGATATGAGGGGGTGCTTTGCGCTCTCTGAGCTTGGTTGTTTTCTTGCAGATTTTTCATTACCCAAACTAGGTAACATGTTATTCGGGAACCTATTGGGGTAATGAAATGTCTGCAAGAAAACAGCCAAGCTCAGAGAGCACCAAGGACCGCCTCATTAAAAAATTCCCTTGCCTGGGAGACAGTTGAGAGTAAATATTGGGTGTGAGATAACGTTAGTAAGTCAGTTTACTCAGTTAGTAGGCTGAGCCAAACTTCTCTGGTCGCCTAGACATATTTTGGGTAGCCTATCAGGATCCATTGATTAAATCCTCTGCCAGCCTTGTGGAAATTTTATTATTCTCTATGCATGGAGTGGATACCTATTTCTGCTCACATCATATGAGCTGATGTGTTCTTATCCATTCCCAGTATGCTTCTTAAACAATGAGTCTGAACTTGTTCAAGTAAGACACACACACACGCACACAAACACAAACATCCTTCCCTAGTAGAGACTCGAAAGGGAAACCAAATGGATTCCGTGCACTGGCTCACCGCAAATAAATCAGCAGAATTAACCAAATGGCAAACATTTTGGAAGCAGTGGCACCCACTGTCTGAGCATCTGAATGCATCATACATGCACTGCACCAGCCATTTGTCACTAGAATATAGCAGATAATAGTCCGTAGTATATGGATAGCCAGAAGGGGGCAATGCTGCCTTGTCATTTCTTTCTTCCAAGCAGACAAAGTTGTTAGAAGAACTTGATCTTGCCAGCTGTCTTGGTGGAGGAAAATGTGTTGCTGCTAAAAAGGCTGGAGTTCAGCCATTTAAGTGGTAGATTTAATTCTTGTTTGGATTATCACCCATGTAAACATACCTATGAAATGGAAAAAAGATTTGCCTGCCTCTAATTCACGTGCATAATGCTTAACTGTATGTCTGTCTTGGGTTAAGAGGTCATCTTCTGACACAAGGCCCAGGGTATTAAAATATTTCATTCTGGGTGGCATCAATGGGGGAAGTGGGTAGGAACATAGGAGAGATTTCAGTTCCTGTTGCAGAGGAAAAAAGCAACATCCCATTTCTAAAATCTCATTGTGTGTAGAAGAAATCCCTAGTATTCTCGTATGTGATGCAGAAGTATGATTTAAGGAGCAAATACATTTTTGTTTTACAGTGCTACCTTGGTATCCAACTGCTTTAAAACTCATCAAATTTTGTCGTGATGCTCATTTGTTTGATACTCAATGCACAAGTTAGAAGTTATTGATGTTGGTTCCCTTGTGATTCATTACATTATTCCTCGGGAAAAATTCATTTGTTACTCATCATTTTTGGTACTCATTGTGCCTCTCAGAACCAGTTACCAATGAGTACCAAGGTATCACTCTATATAAACTTTTATGAATGCTTATCTTATTCAGAAGGAAATAGCAATTGTTTGTTTGAGACAGTGCCATCTCTGCAGGGTTGAGGGTAAGGTATAAGTAGGGTGAGTTGGATGGGGTTCTTAAACTAGGCTAGGAAAGTCAAAAGCATTATTTCTTTGTAAATATTTAGCAAGTAGATTCACAAGCATTCCTCCCTCAAAAAGGTACTCAAAATATCTGGAAATTAGATGTGATAAGAGTAAAACGAACAGATGGAACTAAGCATAATGTAGAGCGATAGACATTTCTTCCATAAAAACAAATATCTTTGCAACTTCCAGCTCAACCATAATCTTGACATTTTCTGTAACAATGAGAGTCAGTCACTTCTGAAATGGAGGGATTCTGTACTCAAGATGCCAAGAACTGGCTCTAGCTTTGCATAAAAACATGGCTTCTGATCTGAAACAAAGAGAACGAATAATTTTCCCGGCACAAAAACTGGGGGGACAATTCAGACAAAGCAATTAGTGATTTGCAAAGCCTGATTAGATTATCATTTCTGTCCCAAGGGCTTATACATAGGCTTGAATGCATTAAAAGAAAAGTGTTTACTAAACATAGGTGCTGCTTCCAAGAGCAACTAATTTCTCATGTCAAGTGCTGAGAAACGTGGGGAAAGGCCTGTAGACATTCTGAAACATGAGAATTACAGAATGCTTTCAGTAAGAGAAAAAGTCTTCTCAGCAGATTACTTTAATCTGGCCCTGTAGCACAGAGAGGATCAGGTTCCTTTTTTCTCTTTCCAAAGTAATAAGGAAGAGCTCCATCTCTTTTCAAGTTAGCACAAGCTGTTTCTTTCGGGGTCCCTGACAGAAGAGACAAAAGCGCCTCCTGTTGCTTCAGCCATAGGAAACCAATTGGTTGTATCAGAAATATGTCTAGCTGTGAGCATCTACAGCAGGTTAATCCAGACCTTTCCTTACTGGTGACGTGCTTCAACTTGCAGACCAAAGGCCTAAATTGAAGATGGTTGCAGAAGGTCTGCGGGATGTCAGTAGTGGTCAAGGACATTGGAAAGAGGTGACAAAATAGGATTCTCAGGAACAAACCATTGAGATAATAGAGAGATTGTTGAGGCAGTCCCCTTCCTCCATTCCAAATCACATTCATTATTCTGCAAAAGCTTATGTTCATTTCATATCCACTGTTAGGCTCATTCCGCCCTCATTCAATTTTCCCTTCCCATGAAGCAGCTAGAAACAACCTGCTCTTAAGATTTACATTGTTTCTGCCTGTGGGTAATCTAAATTGAATCTCCTTAAAGGGCCTGACAACCACTCTGTTCTTACAGGAGCAGCATGGCAGAGGATAAAGGAAGGTTTGGGTATCACAGTTTGCTTTTGGGTGGGGTTGGCTGGCATGGGATCTTTGGTCTCCTTATCCAAACAAATGTTCCTTTGTATATGAATAGGTGTGCAATTTTGACCATTGCTTTTGTCCTTTCCTACAGGTCGGTGGGCCATGTATTTAAACGAACAACTGAGCATTTGAAAGTGTCTTACTATGTAGGTGACAGCTTTGCAGAAGAATACACAGGCACGAATCTTAAAAATGTAGAAAGGAGCGTGGAAGATGATTATATTGCAAACCTCAGAAATAACTGTTGGAAAGAAAAACAGCAGAGTGAGTAGCTCAGCTTTTAAGACATTGGACAAAAAGAAATGCAGGATCAAGGCATTGTAAACTGCATTTCAAGAAATTCTGTATTATCACTTGCTTCTTTATTATATTTATATCCCATCCCTGTAAATTGGGTCTGACAAAGATGTTGGAAAGAGGTTATTGATAGTTAAAAGGAAGCCCCCTTTATAAGTGAAGTGCATTTGACAAGTTAGCTGTCGCAGCTCAAGTGTTATTTATGTGTGTACACATGTACAAGCATACCCCGCAAAAAGCCACACGAGCTTTCCAGAGAATATAATGTAAAATATATAATAATGCTGAGGGGAAGAATGTTTGACTTGTGCTAGCATGTCTTACAAAGCGCTCCTTTTAAATGCTTTATACAGCCCTATTGATCATTACGATCTGCACTAATTCTATTGTCCTGTTTCCCCGAACTTCGAGTTTCAAATATCCAAATGGAGCAATAGTTCCCAAGCTTTTCCGTCTTTGCACTCACCTCCTTTAAAAATTCTGCCTAAGCCAAACTGTAACTACAAAATCTGGGGCAGGGTTTAGCAGTGGATAAATACTTTTGACAACTCCTTTTGCAGCTCCCTGCTCAGGATGGCAGGTGACAAAATGAGGTAACTGTATACTCTCCCCAGTGAAATCCACAAAGTAGATCAGAAATGCAATACAAACTAAAGAGAAAAGTTGAAAGCTGCCTGGACTGTTACTTTAACTATTTGGCTTTCTTCTTTTACAGAGGAGGGCTTACTTTACCGGGCCCGTTATTTTGGTGATTCAGATCTGTATCAGAGAGCACAGAAGATGGGCACACCCAGCTGTACCAGGCTGTCTGAAGTTCAAGCATCAATGCATGGATAGCTGTGGCAGAAACAGTCCATAGAGACCTAAGTAAGAGCTGGCGATTTCTATTTCTGGGACCTGGGAAGCTTGGTTTAGGAATACTCGTTTTCCAGCATAATTTAGAATCCAAAGCTACTTTCTTCTTTTGTGCAAAATCATGGTTAGTTTTAGCAAATAAGCAAGTGTTAGTCTTGCAGACAAAAAAAAAGGTATCTCTTTTCTCATTCGTAGATCATCCTCCCCATTCTTAGCAGCATTTCCTTTGCATCGCTCTGAATTAGTTTCATGTTTGGTTTCGATACAAAACAAACTGGGAGTAAACAAAATGCTCCTATTTACGCGTCATGCTAGGCCATAGATGAGGGGTGTCAAACTCGCGGCCCACAGGCCAGATGCATCACGTGCTGGTCACGCTCACCCCCGGTTTAGCGAAGGGGAATAAAGTCATGATACGTCACGCGATGATGTGACGCCATGAGTTTGACACCCCTGCCATAGATTTAGTTTGAAAGCCAACATGAATCATGGTTTCAGTGATTTATTGCCCAAAACCCATTTTTTTAATTCACTGATCCCCTTTGCCTGTTACGTTAAGACAAAAAAAATCAAATTTCATAACAACCAACCCAAAGCGTGACTTCCTATATGCGCTCTGGTCTCTCTTGATGCTCATGTGTTCTTGATAGTCATCCCTTTGCCGAGGCCTTTAGCTTAAGTTCAGTAGTTGCACTTTCTCTGTACTCAGCAGTGTCCTTGGTTGGTGGGCAGTTGTCAAAAGGAGCAAGGTGGCAGATGGAGCGTTGCAGTGCGAGGCCCACCTCTTTGTTACATTCATTGTCCACATGGACAAAAGGGGCAGGACTTCGCTTGTCTGCCATCTTGCTGATTTTGAGTGGCCTCCCTCTCTCTGTGAACACTGCTGGGGGGAGGTCCCTTCTGTCTTTCAAGAGTGTTGTTCATTTTGGTGCAGAAATAATTATTGGGAAGCTGATGGGCCCGCTGCACAATGATTGGTGAACATTTTAAAAGCACTCCCTGATAAAGCTTTTCAGCATCAGTGGCTTCACCTAAAAGTAGTGTCAAGAATCAAATGGACAGTCAGCTATGGATTGTTGCAGTAGTGTTAAAATAGTAATTTTGCAAACTGAGTTTCAGAGGTGGCTTAGAGGCTCTTGTGATTCTTCAAAATTATTTAAGCAATTAAATCACTTCGCCCAGGTGTGCTTAGCCAACTTGCTTTACTCTTCAGGTCAAAACCAATTTAGTCATAGTATCACAGGTGTTGGACGTTTGGAAGATGATACTCTAGTTCATTTTAAGAGTTAGTATTAATGCATAAATTTACCATGCCTTTACAAATTGTAGAAAAGAGGTTCAGCGGGGCATGGTGGACCTGCCACAAAAATGTGGCATTGGATGTCGTTTCCTTTGGATTGCAAAAAAAATCACAATGATTTGTCCCTCTCATAGTAAGAATTTCCTACTGATAATGATGCGTGGCCATAAAATTGTAAGCATTGAAATAACACTAAACAGCTTCAAAGAGATGAGAACATCTGCTTCATTTAGCCCTAGTTAAATGCCTTTAAAAGAAAATAAAAACTTGTGTGAAATACACAGCCACTGGTTTAGGATAGCGATGCTTCTGTAGCTTTCCAATTGGAATTGTTTATCACCTGAAGCTGTGGTCTTTGTCACCACCCTTCTTTGTCTTGTTTATTATGTTTCATTTTAATATGGGTCAGTTCTCCTCAAAGCAACTCACAACATCCAAATTACATAATGAACAGGAGCTTTGGAGTGATTGCTTAACAAATCTATAAACATTATATCACCTTATTAATGTGAATATTTCTTAAGTTGAAACAATCTTCAAACACTTCATATGGGGTCCACTGATCAAAATATTAAAAAAATAATTTTAAGCACTGCAAAAATAATACAGTACATTGGAATCCAAGTGTCAACTGAGTACTCCAGCAACAAACTAAACCAAACTCACATAGTGTTCACACAACTGGGAAGGCAAAAAAACCATAGTTAAGATATTCCCCCTATTTTATTCCAAACATGCACACCGTTGAACTGTATTTTCTACCCCAGAGGCAATTATTATTTGGGGGAGGGGGTTCCAGAAACTGGAATTGTGAAACTAAGTTTTGGAAGCCTCAAATGGAAGTCTCTCTAGGATGTTAACCCCACTAGTTAATGGGATTAAGATGGCGGTTTAGGTGCACTTATGAATTGGGTGCTTTGGCTTAGCCTGTAAGAGATAGCCCGCAAAATTTTAGGCAGCATGAATGGCAGTTGTACTAGAATCTTCCAGGGTTCTGCTCTCCCTCCCAACTGGAGCAGAGCCAGATTAATAATTATTGATCAGGTGTAACCAAGCTAAAAACTTAACTGACTTTTAGTCGCATAACTTTTCATTCTTTTTCTTCCTGTGGCATGAGTTTTATTTTGAGTGAGAAAATGGCACAGAAAAAGTTAGAATGCAACTGGGGTGTATTTGACACAATGGTCTTCCATGCTAAACACACACACACACACACACACACACACACACACACACACCCCTTCCTTCTGGAACAGGTTTGACTTGAATTTCAAGTGAACCATCCCAGCCATAGCTATGCTTCCTTGGTGACAAAAAGATTTTAGTCATTTTTTAGAAATGTAGAGAGGCTTAACAGACTTCTATTCAAGGTATCCTAGATATCTGAGGCTGCTATAGGTAAGGCACTATGAACTTTTGTTTAAGACTTCTGTTCCTAAGAACAATGTTCTGAATGTTGATGTATGTTTGGGGATAAAGGGAGAAACATTTGAAGAACACCTGAGAAGCCGCCTGCAGAGTAAATACTAAATACTTGCACTTGTCTGCAGTGATAGTCTTCATTGACCGGTGTTCCTTTTCAGGGGCACCCATAAAAGAAGAGCAAAATAGCCAAGATGGCAGAAAATCATACAGCTGTGTGATTGAAGAGGCTCCAGCTTTTGTAGGCATTCAAGGCGCCTGGCTTCAGTCAATATAGTCACGGCCATCTTAATCTTTTTTTTTTTTAATCTTACCCTGCAAATGCCATGTTATGCATTTTATTTCAATGTTTAAAGACAAAAAAAAAGTAAAAATAGGCTTCTAAATTAACATTTCCAGTTATGCCAGTCTGTTCTTTAATGGAAGTGCCGGTCCTGTTAACCCTTGTAATTGACCAGAGACTGATGATGCTTCTGCTGTTTTTCTCCTCAGACTCTTCAAATGCCTGAAGACTTTGGGGGAAGTGCACTGAGCCAAGGAGACAGACTTTCTATTTAAAGAATCAGTCCTTAAATTAAAATGGCATTGGAGTATTAACAACGCACAACTGCCCTCTCCTCTCTTTCTCTGTCCAGCAGTAGACTTGAACATCTCTTAAGGAGGGAAAAAACTGCTGGCCTTTTTTTTCTCTCTCCTTCCCTCCCTCTCCCTTCCTCCAAAGGATCCCCCCCCCCCCTGAGAACAGTTGTTGAGTTGCTTTGGTTTCCTTTCAAGATCTTCAGAAAAATCAGGAGCAGTGGAGAAAGTTCTGCAATTGCACTAGTCACTTCAGAAAGCAAGGGAGGAACTGGAAGACACTGTTTAGAATTTAACTCACCATTGTAAATATGTTGTACTTCTAAACTATGCAGGGATAGAATTAAATTATTTCATTTTTTTTTCTTTCTTTTTTTTTTTGCTGAACTTCATAATTTACCATCTCTGAATTCTAGCTTCTTTTTCCCTGCCTGGGCCCTCGTTCCCTTTTCTGGCCCAATGTCCTGTTTTCTATCAATGGCAATCTTATCTGACAATACAAATGTTTTATATTTTATAATGGCTTGGACTTTCTGGGGGGGGGGAAAAGTAAATTCACAGACCCTGAAACCGTTTCCTTTTTTAAATGTGAAATACTGAGCCCAATAGATATATTTTCTACGGACACGTTTTGGCCCGGTTTTGGATTTGCTTTTGCTCAAGTACTTGTTCTTCTTAGTAAACGGAGAACAAATTGTCTCAAAACAATATTCAGTTCCCCATGATGGCTTTTTGTTGTGTAGACTTTTTTGGGGGGGTGGAGTGGGGTGGGGGTGGTTAGGTTTTGCAGACTTTTCATCTTTTGCCTTGCAATCAGGGTTCATTTTGCTACCCAGAGGTGTGCTATTGTTTTTCCCCCCAAGTGATATCCCCTTCTGCCTTTTCCCCTGCTCCCCAATCGGATTTCCTCTTGCTCTACAAAATAGTTTTTCTTTGACAAAATGTTGCCGCTGATTTCATTCCAGGAACCTGCTGTGCGCTGGCGTGGCCTACCAAGCCGTGATGTAGCTATGTACTTTTCCATTTGGTGAGACTTGAACGGCCCTTCTCTATAGAGCAGGGGTGTCTGTGCTTGGCAACTTTTTAAGATTTGTGGAGTTCAACAGCCAGAATTCTGGTGGTTAGGGAATTCTGGAAGTGGGTCCACACGTCTTAAAGTTGCCAAATGTGGAGACCTTCTCGAAAGTAAGGAAAGGCTGTGTAGCAACAATGCTTGTAGACTCTGGTGAGAATCTTCCTCAGGAGAACAGGACTCATGTCCCCTTCCTCAGGAGAGCAGTCCATCTTTGTCCAACAAGCTTTTGCTACTTTCCATTATTTAAGCCACCGAAAGAGGCAAATAATAATTCTTATTACTTGACTGGGCTGTGAGGTCCAAATTTCATTTGAAAAAAAATATGCTACATAATGCCAGACTTTTTTTTTATCTTTTAACTCCATACAATGCTGTCAGAAGAGCCTTAAGAGAAGTTACTTCAAAGAGCTGAGCCATTCACCAGAGTTAACAGTTAATGCTCCTAGTTCCAATAAGCCTCATCATCTTGAATTAGCAGTAATCTGAAAATGCTTCCACCCCTGCAAGAGGTTTGCCGTTTTCATTAGTCAAAAAAGGATTCCTTTTTCAGGCATGGCTCAACTACCATCAAAGCAAATCAGCCCTTAGGATCAGGGTAGTATGTTAAGAAATGGCTTAGTTATGCCAAGGAAGTAGCATTACCATTAATTACTTCACACTGGAACCTTCTTTACGTTGCTGTTAGTTTTGTCCTGAAACCTTTATATTATTTTGTTGGCGAACATCCATCTAAAGACTTGTTCAGAATTGTTCAAGTACTAAATAAGAGTTGATGGATTAGGGGCGGTCTAATAATTGTGTCATTTCTTTGGCATCGACAAATGGATCTTGATTTGAACTGAGTTGCTGGGTTCCCTTTTCTCTGCTATAAGCGGCCATCTTGATGGACAAATCCACTCCATTTGTCTGCGGTCCTAAGGAGTTGCCTCCACCCCTGGAGAACAGATTGTGGCTCAAAACCTCAGCCCTCCTGATTAGCATTCAGTGATCCCTCCGGGCATTTTGGAGGATCACTTGTCCAGCTGCACAAAATTACCAGCTTGTGAGATGGCAACAGGAGCCCCAGGCCATAACAAATCAGATCTTTTTGATTTTCTTAAGTAGATAGCTGGGGATGAATGAGCAACGTGCAATAAAAAGCATAGTCTTGAAAGATATTGAAGAAGGCTGTATTTCTTAATTATATAATTGTACATCTATAAATAAAGATTTATAACATGAAAGCTTTTCCCTAGTGTTTGTGTCACTGTACAAGCAAAGCGGAGTCATTTCACCAAATGCCATGATGGGGTCATCCCAGCAGCTGCCCTTAAACTGAATTGGTGCTTGTTTTTAGTAATGAATATATTTCCGGACTCCACAATAGGCAAAGCTTATTTACAAGAATCCATAGAGACTGAGTGTTCTGCTGAACCAAATAACATAAACCTTAGAAGCTCTCTTTGTGAAAAGCTGCTATGCTATATACTGAAAATGGCGGTCAGATTACCTAATGAAGAATACTCTTTCTTCCCTGATACCATTTCAACCACAATGTCTCCTAATATTTTAGCATTCTTAATGATACCATGAATTCAGAGATTCCAGAGGCAACAAATTGTAACTACACGTAGTTGGGGAGGTGATTCCAACCATAGAAGATGCTTCCAACCAAGCGAATGGTTAATACTGCCATGGAACAAAAAAATAATATTGCAGAGGTGATGGAACCTACAAGCTACCTCTGGAACTGATGATTGGCATTTCTTGTTAGAAAAATTACGTGGGGAGAAGCTATGCACAGTGCCTCACAGGGGATTCCAGAATACACTGTATAGACAAGACTTTTAACCCTCCAAAGACAAAGTTGGGTGTATTAATTTTGGAGTTTCTTCCTGGGATACCAAGGAGGTTGCTATCAGGTACGTTGACTGTTAAAATGTACGCTCTCCCCAGGGTACGGATCCAGGATGAGATAAACAGATTATTGAGACTTGGCAAGTTCATGTATCATGATTCGTATTCACTAGATTGTGTGGAAATGAGTAATACTTCCAGGTGTTGTGAATGTGTTCTGTCTGACTGAAACCCTGAAGAGGAAGGTGATGGATCTGGTTTGTGTGTTTGTATGTGTGTAAATGATAAGAGGACTATAAGAGCTCTAAAGCTAAATGATGGTTACATGAGTGATGATAGGAAAGGTTCATTTCTTGAACCACCAGCTAAGTTCACTCCTTTTCATTTGCTTTGAGAGCTTGTGAAAACGAACAGCAGAGATGGGAACTCGAGAATCTATTCTCACCCCCACTTGTGTGTGTGTGTGTGTGCGCACGCACACACACACCATGAAAAAATGGGATAAAATGCCCTTTCCTAGGCCCCTTCTAGTGACATTTCTGAAATATTTCCTGCAGCTAATTAGCTCATCAGGGAGGTAGATTGCAGACTCAACCTGGAAGAAAACCAACCTCTACTGTAACAGAAACTAAGAGAATATGCAGATATCTAGAAATTTTCCAGGAAAACAGTTAATACTCTTGATGCAACACCATTGGAGAAAAGATGAGCTGTAATCCCTGTTGGAAATTGATTATGATAGGAGTCGCTGAAGTTTGATGGGATGATTTCCCAAATTGGAATGTAGCAGTGGAAGGATGTCATTACAAGTAGTCTTCAAACTATGATTACAATTGGGACCAAAATTTTGTTCACTAACTGATGTGGTTAAGAAAGTCATCACATGACCAGACCCAATTTTATGACCATTTTCACCATGGTCATTAAGCACATGCAGCTTCCCTATTGACTGTCAGAAGCTAATTGAGAAGGTGTCAAATTTTAATCATCTGACAGTGGTAGTATGACCAGTTATAACTTTGCGGACTGGTCATGTCACATTTTAGTGCCCTTATAATTTTAAACCATCATTAAGTGAATGGTCGTAAGTTAAGGGATACCTGTAAGTAGAACAAATACAAGAGAAGTAGCATTATATGTCACATATCTATACCTGCAAAAAAAAAACAAGCAACTGAATAATGGCTGTGTGAGGAAATAAAACTTAAGTGGAGAAAGAAATTCAGATGGCATTTTAAAGAGCAAAAGTGGATGATGTTTTTTCTGAAGTTATACCCCTTACCGGAAAGCAAGAACTAATAATAATGAGTTCAAGTATCTGATATCTGAAGTGGGTAAGAGCTAATGGGTTTACAGTAAGTTACATTACAGTGAGTTTCAGGTGAACATAAAATGGAATATATTGATGCTCACAATCCTTCACAATGCCATGCATGACCCACTGGAATAAGCGTGCTCTCTTTTGGAGGCTTTTAAGCAGATTGGAGAGGTTAACTTGCTTATGTTCTGAAATTCTGGCAGTGAGGTTACAGCCTAGCCTAAAGAGTTTACAACCCACTACCCACTTATAGATTATATAAACATTCTGGACATTATCCTGAAAGATTTTGTGGCATTTCATATAAATAGACTTAATGAATAGTTTATGGGGAGAGCCTTCACTCTAACAACTTACCTTTGTGCTACTCTCAAGTACCATATGATGGCAATGTGGGTAGTCCGACTCACAACCACAATTGAGCCCAAAATTTCCATTGAGTTGTTAGGAGAGTTTTGTCCCATTTTACAATCTTTCTTGCCACAATTGTTAAGTAAATCACCGTAGTTGTTAAGTTAGTAACAAGATTGTTAAATAAGTCTGGATCCATTGACTTTGCTTGTCAGACGGTCACATAACGTAATGTTTGAACGAATGGGAGAATGTGGAAGAAAGGTTTAAAATTTACATTAAATTATAACCTAAAAGAAAACTTCTATAAGATGATCTATCGTTGGTACTTAACTCCAGATAAGTTGTCAAGAATGTATAAAGGCATTTCAAATGAATGTCGGAAATGTAAATGTAAAGAAGGGATTTTTTTTAATCAAATATGGTGAATGTGTGATAAAGTGAAGAGATATTGGAGTAGGATTCATATTGTAATATTTAAAGTGGATATGAACAGAAAACCAGAGACTTTATTTATTTTATTTATTTATTTTTTACATTTATATAAAATTTATATACATTTACTTTTGGGTTTAATGGAAAAAATGGACTTGGGGAAAACAAATTGGAACTTAGATGTTTTATATATTGATGGCAGCAAGAGTACTCTACGTACAGAAATGAAAGGTCATCTTGGTCCCCACAATGGTTGAATGGCTGTAAAAATTGATGGAGTTAGCAGAGATGGCTAAATCGACTGCTTTGATTAAAGAAAAAAAAAACAAATACTTTCATTTCTATTTGGAAACAGCTTCTAGATTTTGTGCTTGAGGTGGAAAAAAATTAAACTTTGATTTTGGGTTTTACCGATTAGATAGATTTGTAATTATAAAAATTGCTAGTTTAAATGTAAAAGTAAAAAGCTGAGGTTGGATATTAATGCCTTATTCTACTGCAGTGAAGGGAGCCGGAAGTCAATGCCTTTTCTTTCTTTTTCCCCTTTTCTTCCCCCTTTTCTCTTCCTCTTTTCCTTCCCTATTTTTTCTATTATTTATTTTTATATTTTCTTTGTATGCTGCATTATAAACTAATAAAAAAATGTTTTTTTAAAAAAAGTCACATGACAATGGAGATGCTCCAACAATCGTATGAAAAACAGTTATAAGCAGAGGTGGGATTCAGCTGGTTCACACCAGTTTGGGTGAACTGGTTTTTAACTTTTTGCCCAGTTCGGAGAACTGGCTAATCCCACCTCTGGCTGGCCCCGCCCACACACCCTGCCCCGCCCCGGCGCCCCCCCCACACCCCCATTT
>JANHFL010000544.1:157396-167430 GCA_032468155.1 Oxyrhabdium leporinum
ATAGATAGATAGATAGATAGATAGATAGATAGATAGATAGATAGATAGATAGATAGATAGATAGATAGATGAACGGACAGACATCAAGGCTAACTCACTGTATTTCCAATGTATACTGCAATTACAATATTGTATACATTATAATTGTAATTATATTACAATACACACACAGTAAGAATTAATAGCCCTGATGTTATTCTTGCAAAGCTGAGAAAAGTAAAGGCATTTAGAAACCAAATGAGAAGACAGAGTACTAATATCAGCATGTTCATGCCTGATCTGTGTTGTACAAAATGAAAGTAATCAGGGTCATTGCTTGTTATAAGGTTTTCAACCAAAATTGTTCCAATATAGGAAAACTTAACCATAAAACAGCAGGAGGATTTGTGGAGTGATTTTCTTGATTTCTTCAAAAGTGCTTGTCCCAAAGGAAGACTAATTGGGTCCTGCCTCCCAAGATGGCAATATGTACTAATTTGCTTGCTTTCTCCTGTCAAAGGTTCAGTTCAAATGCCTTTACAAATAAGAGTGTCTTTTTAGGTACACGACAAAGATGCTAACTCATCAATACATTTTAAAATATATTGCACTCAAATACACTTTGTCAGTGGGAATCTACTGAAGTCAAGCAAAATTATGCTTCTTCAGCAGCCTTATGAGCTATTCCTGCCCTGCTTACTAACAATGGGAATTAGTTGTCTATCCTGCAACATGCAGAAATTATGCCCACGTCAAAATTTTGTGGTAAGCAGCACTATAAAACTGAACATTCCACATATGATTCATGGGTAATTCCATGATCTTGCAGATAAGATTTAGTGTAGAATTAACATGTGTAACTTTCTATGCTGTCTCAGTAGATGTACAATTTCAGGAAGGGCATTTTATAAGCTTCCCCAAGTAGAAACTGGAAACTGGTACAGTCCATTATTCTTGGGGTACAGCCACATTTCTCTGAGAACCAGTGATATAACTGTCCCTTTCCCAATATCTTAGTATTTTTCGCTGTTGTTCAATCAACTGTTTTTATTGCTTTCCATACACAGGTAATCATCAACTTACGACCATAATTGAGCCCACAATTATGATCATAAGTCTTGACAGTTGTAAAGTTAATCACCATGTGACCAGATCTGATTTTACCACCTTTTGTGCGGCAGTCATGATGTACATAAACCAAATGCCATGGTTGTTAAACAAGCACAATAGCCATTAAGCAAACCCATTGTTTGCTCTGGGGCAGTTTTTTCCAGAAACCAGAAGTAAACACAGGTTCCCAATGTGGTATCATGATCACATGACCATGTAAATGCAGGCTAGTTGCCCAGCAACCAGAATATGGTCATGTGACTCTGGGGAAGGGGATCTAGATGTGGAATCATAAGTAGCTTTTTGGGGGTCCATTGTAACTTCAAACAGTCACTAAGCAACTGGTCATAAGTTGGCAACTACCTATAGATCTATTGCAGAAGACAAGGTTTTTTTTCCTAAAAATGCCTTTCCAAAAAACAAACAAACAGGCTGCAAAACAGGAGCTGAAGCAAGATGATGGATGAAGCATAAAGGAGAATACTAATTCTAGGTCATAATGTTGCTACCCCGGTTTGGACCGATTACAGTTTCCAAATTTTTAAAGGCAGGTCCACATCAGGGACATCCATACAGGGGGGGGAGTGTAAAATAAGTCAGTATAGTGAGTACCTATGTGATTGAAATCCCACCTTTTAAAAAAATGAATGGTACGAGGGATACATGTAAACAAGGAGAGGGGTTCCCATCATGTGGATGTGGCAGCCATCTTGACCACAGATTTCCCTGGTCCATATATTGCATTCACAGCTTTGTAAATTCCTATCACCATACTTTAAACTTTTGGCTTGAAGAAAAGTGCAGAACTGCTCAATTAAACAATATGCTTTAAAAAAAAATCAATTGAAACCTCTGAAGCAGTGGGAGATTCAGTATTATTTTTCTTAAGCAGTATGTTAGAGAGTGGACTTTACTTCTAACACCTTCAACTTTTCTACATACACAAATGTGCAATCCTATTTTTGGATTTCAGAGAATGGGCTTTTAGCATTAAACATTTTATATGCAATGACAAATAAAGCTTCTAACATGCCACAGGACTGTTTATCTTACAATAGATTAGCACGTAAACCCTGCTGTGATTTGCATCTTAATCTTCCTTCCATATTATAATATTTAATGTGCTCGGTAGAAGAAGATATTAAATAGACAGGATGATAATCACATTGACTATTAACCCATTGGGTTGATTTCAAATAGCTACCTTTTTGCCTCGATGCAGTTCAGTTTTTGGAGTGTGAACATTGCTTGTCATCGAAAGGTTGAAGGACAGTGTCAACTCTTATGGAAGTCTGCATGCTTTGCCATATGAAAGACTGCCATTGAGAATGTAAGAAGAGTAAATGGTAGAGAACATGAGTTAGAAGTAATGCTTGCTTAACAAAGGTAATTGGGACTGGAATTTCCATTGGTAAGCAATTTTGTGTGGTGTCATGTGACCATGACAGTTAGCAATAGCAGTTCTAGCAGTCCCTGTGCTGCTATACTCACACACACACACACACAAGTATGGCAAGAGTTCTACCGTGTTTCTTCAACCACACCCCCTCAAAAAAAACAGGTCCTCAGAAAGCATCCCGGTTGCTGAGGTTCCAATTCCGAGCTCAGCACGGCAAGAGTCACTGGGCAACAGAGCCCAATGGGGATGCACGAGGTCCAGGAAAGCAGGTCAGGATACATGGCATGAGCACACAAGGCACAGAACTGGGCATGTTGTTCCAGCAATGCTCAAGTCTTCGGGGAGGGTTAAGTAGCCAATGCTGGTGCAGCCCTTCACGAGAGGCTAGTTTGCCTCCTCACAAGTAATCTAGCTGACCAGCCTTGTGCCTGTCTCTTCTCTGCCTTATGTGTCCTTGGATCAGGAGAAGGTATGGACTCCACCTCTTCATCATCACTAACGGGCCGCAGCTGCTCCCAGTCCTTGCCTGGACCCTCCTGACCAACTTGCTGCAGCTGTGGCTCACCTCCCTCAGCCTGTGGATCCTCCGATTGACCCAGCTGAGGCTGCTCTATCAGGCTAGCACTCTCCGAGCCCCAGTCCAGGCCATCACTTGCATCCATGCTTTCCTCTGCTGGTTCAAACTCACCCTCCTCCTCTGAACTCACATCCAGGAGGGGTCCAGGGATGGATCCATGACAGTCTCTGGTTACCATTGTTAAGTGAATTGCTTGTAGTTGTAAGTAGCACTCATTCAGCCTTGTTGTGAATTTGAATGGTTGCTGAGTAGACATTAACCAAGGATTGCCTATAAGCAGAAAACCCCATACTATTCCAGAAAAATAGCTGTCCAGTCTTTTCTTGAAAATCTGTTTACAAGACTGCTATCATACTACCCTTAGTCCTTCTTTTCGTTACACTAGATCAGAGGTGTCAAACTCACGTCATCACGACATCATCACGTGACATATCGCAACTTTTCCCCCTTCACGAAACCTGGCGTGGTGTTGGCGGGGCCAGCATGTGACGCATCTGGCCCGTGAGCTGTGAGTTTGACACCCCCTGGACTAGATATACCCAATTCCTGCAATTGTTCTTCTTATGTTTTAGCCTCTAGTCCCCTTTTTGGCTCTTCTCTGCACTCTTTTTAGAGTTTCAACACCTTTTATATAGCGTGGTCACCAAAATTGGATGTAGTATTCCAAATGTGATCTCACCAAGGCATTATAAAGCAGTACTACCATTCCTTGTGAACTTGATACAATCCCTCTGTCAGTGCAATAACTAATGCTGCTTAAGAGTCGATTTTGGGCAAAAATGGAAATGGAACTAAAGAAAGGAAGTGAAAATTAAATTAAAAATACAGAGAAAGCACAGGAGAGAACCAACCTAGAAATAAGGAGAAATTTCCCGACAATGTGAAGAATTAATCAGCAGAATGATTTGCCTCCAGAAATTCTGAGTGTTCCATCAGTATAGTTTTTAAGAAGAGATTGGACAGCTATATGTTTGAAATGGTATAGGATCTCCTGCTTAAGCAGCGGGTTGGACTAGAAGACCTCCAAGGACCATTCCAATTGTCATTCTGCTACTCTCTTATTCTGTTAAAATTAAAAGGGATGAAAGTATTTATGATGACAGTGAGAGAATATTGGAAAGAGTATTTTAGAGAAGTTATCGAGAACAGAAATGATATGTGGAAGAGCAGAAGTGAAAATTTAAAAGTGCTGAAAAGTGAGTCATATAAATGCTGAAAATGACATGGTAGCAGGTGAAGATGGTCTAGTCAGGGGTGTCCAACCTTGGCAATTTTAAGTTCCATGGACTTCAGCTCCCAGAATTCCTCAGCCGGCCTGAGAATTGAAGTCCACAAGTCTTAAAGATGTCACCGTTGGACATCCCAGGTCTAACTGGATAAAATATGGATGTGATTTGCTTATGAAATGGCTACTTAAAGGCTACCATTGTAGTCTGATAATTCAAAGATTGTTTTTATTGTTCCCTTATAAAGATGGAGAGGTAGCAAGCGTGAATATAAAAACTACAGGGGATTAGTTTGCAAAGTGCATCTGAGAACGTTTGGCAGAATTTTGACTGAAAATGTACAAACATATAATATGAGCAACAATTGAGGAAGGCAAGCCAACAAACGTCCAGCAGATTTTTGCTCTTTTGTAGGCCATGGAGAAATGTATAAATGTGAGTAAGATAGTATATGGTATTTCTGATTTAGATGAAATAAAGAGCCTTGAGGTATGGAATATTTTGTAGGAATATGAAAATTAGCTGCTGAGTGCAAGAAAAATGATATAGTGAATGATTCAGTACTGAGCAGGGAGTAAATCAAGGGGAAGTGATCTTCTCTTGGATGTTTAATAAATTCATAGATAAATTATCGAGTATTTGTGGCGACAGAAGGAGTGTGTTTGGTTGGGAAGATAAATACATATCTTCTTTTGTTTGCAGAAAATTTGTGTTGCTGGATAGAATCTGAATTACTTGCAGCAAACATTCAGTTGTACAGTGCAACCAGGAATGTGGTTCAGAACAATGATTAAAGAACAAAATAATTGTGTTTGACAAGGGAAAGAAAGTTAATGTCTAAAAGTTATACATAAGGAATACTTGGTGCTCTCTGAGCTGGGTTGTTTTCTTGCAGACGTTTCTGCCCTGATGGTATACCTAGTTGGGTAATGAAACATCTTCAGGAAAACAACCCAGCTCTTATTTCAACTCAGAGCTACAAATATTCTCCTTTATCTGTTATACATAAGGATAGTCAGAGATAAAACAAGTTCCTTTTAAAGTATTTTCCATTTCTGTAATGGAAATGGAAAAAAGTGTAGATTTATGGATTTAATGATTGAAAAGGGACTAAAGGGGGGGGGGCTGAAGGAATTTTTGCAGTGTTAAAGAGGAAGGTGGAATAATGTTTTTAACTGTTGAAAAGGTCTGAAGTTGTTTTCTTTTTCTGATTTGTTTTAATTTTTTCCTTGTTTCCTTTGTTCTTCACACTATTTCCGCCTTTTTCTTATTTCTTTTCTCTTTCATCTTCTTTCTTTACATTTATTATGTATGCAAAAAGTTTTAATAAAAATTATAAAAGTTTTAAAGATGAACTTGTGTGTTTTAGCAGAATGTTTTCTAAAAATGAGAAAGTGGGTGAAGAAACATTAAGGTGTGCAAATGTTGGTTACAAGTAAAGGAAGACCAGATCCAGAAGGTGGGAAACACTTATGCTTAATAGAGTAGCAGAGTCAAAAGAGACCTTGGAGGTCTTCTAGTCCAACCCACTGCTTAAGCAGGAGACCGTATACTATTTCAGACAAATGGCTGTCCAATCTCTTCTTAAAAGCCTCCAGTGATAGAGCATCCACAACTTCTGGAGGCAAGCTTTTCCACTGATTTCCTGTCGGGAAATTTCTCCTTCGTTCTAGGTTGTTGGATGGAGCTGATGAATCAGGAAAGACTCAAGAAAAGTGATGGGAGAGTTGAGAACTTGCCCGCTCACACGCACCTACACACAAACACAAAAGCAGAGACCTGCTCCCAACTATGTCAAACCAAGCACACATTCTGGAAATTTTGTCATTCCACCCATCCTGATAAGACACCTATGTTGAGAAGTTTAAAGAAATGCAACGCAAGGTACGAATTAGTATATGAACGCACGGAAGAAAGGATTGTTTGCAAGGATAGGCATGGATTGATTTAATGGTGGTGGTGTATTTTCAATTGTTTTATACCTATGTTATTTTATTCTTTTACTCGGTTTCTCCACTTGCAATAACATTTTTACTTCAATAGTGTGATTGGTTTATATACATATAAAGGAAATGTCACACAATACTATTTTTGTATGGTGCTGCTGGTTAACATAATCCTTGTTTTCAGTTGTGGGTACTTTTGAAACTGTGCATTATCCATGGAAAGTGAGGAATTCCCATCAAACTGACTAGGTGTTCTGAACTAATTTAGCATCCCAGTTCTATTCTCCATTGTAATTAATGTTGTCTTCCCCAGGGAGACCAGCTAAGGTTGAAGTCTGCATTGCATGTAATAAAAGGTCTCATTGCTCAATTTCTGGAATATTTTGTAGGCCAAAAAAAAAATAAAGACTTTGTAAGTTTCCTGGAGTGGTACCAACATGGAAATGTGACAAAGAGCCAAACATACTTCAGTCTAAGCTTCTAGACTTGTAACTCCAGTCATTGGGTTTGGCAACCTCCTCCAGAACAAGCACAATTGGAAGGATAGGGGAAATACCTTAACTTACATGATTTCCATAGGGAGTTTGGAAACTGAAATTTAGTTCCACTGTGTAGAAAAATTATGTGTTTTCTTAGTGATCTAAAGTTGAAACTTAATCACCTAAGCTTCTATTGCCCACACCTCATGGGAGTGCATCATTTAAGTTAGGAAGAAAAACAACTAACAATAGCTGATAGCTTAATAGTGTTATATGGTCTCCATCTTTTAGTGGTAACTTCTACTACGGTGAACATGGAAAGAAACCAGCATATGAAGGTCCTTTAAGCTGGGCAAGTTCTTCTCACTTGGCAGAATTGCCTTCTCTTCCCTTTTTTCCCCCTCCCCAATTGCTTATAAATTAGCCAATAAAAACAAGAACAGAAGCAAGTTATTACAAAACATTTTTATCAGGAAAGTAAAAAACCAAGTTGCATAGAAATTCTTCAAAAACTTGAACATCAAGTGTATTTCACATGAAACGGTAACCAATGGAAGCACCAGAGACCGACTGCGAGGGGTCCTGCCCCCATCGCAACTTCTTAGCATCACTTTTAAGACATACATCCCCAGGATTTCTAAGCATGGACAGGGCCCAGTCCACTTGCTGCCCTGGTTCCTCCCCACTGGTCTCATTCACAAAAAATAAATGGGAGTTGCAGAGTGGTGCTCAGTGGATTAAATCCTCCCCCCCCCCATTCAGCCAGAAGTGTATATTTAGCTGCCTCCTTTTAGCTGCCCAAGTGTCAGTAGTGGAACGTCTTCACATTCATCTTGTATTAATGTTACACATGCTTGGTCCTTTTAGACCTTATTAACACACACACCGCAACTTTCACCAGACACCCATTGATTACTATCTACTTTTTTTCCCTCTCATTTGTTGTTTTTTAAAAGCTTAACAGGAAAAAAAAAGGCAACCTTCATCTATCTTTAGCGGCAGCCCCGCTGCTGTAAAGTTATCAGCTGTCAGGAAAAAAAATACTGCTAAATCAGTAAGAGAAAGTCATCCCATTGGCAGACAAGGACTTTTAAAGCTAGCATAGTGTATCCAGGCCTACTACATAGGAGTGAGCTTTGTTGCTGGTCAGAATTAAGTAGCACAGTGCTATTCTTACAGTCAAATGTTGCCTTCTGCCTTTTCTTCGGACTAACTCCCACTATTGCTGTAAATCAAACTTCCATCTAATCTAACCTACTGTGGTTCCAGAGGGACAACCACTTCTTGAAAAATTAGCTTATGTTCCATAGCCCTTTTAAGTAACATACCTCCCCAGTTTGGGCTGGGAATGGCCCCAACTTAAAGAGTAAATGCTCAGTTGGTTCAACCAAAGAGGAAGAGGCTACTTTCAACATTCCTCTATGAGCAATTGTTCAGAGCTATACAACTTCTTTTTGATGACTCTAAAGCCTGTGCTGAGCTTCAGGGACTGACTGAAGCCCGGAGAGAAAGCAGAACCAGAGCTAAAGAGTCCTTGGATTTTAGGCCACAGGCGGGAATCCAGTCTCAGAACAAGCATCAGCTGAAAAGTAGGCACTAGGTTCGGATCCACGGCAATCTGCTCCACGCTATGGCATGCCTTCCCTTGTTCCACGCATAGGTCAATGAGGGCTCCCCTCAAGCCACAGGGCTCTCGGTAAGCCAGGTGAAGCAGCTCCTTGCTCACTTGGGTGACCAGCTCGTTGGGCATGAAGAGTCGGGAGGGACGGTTGGAGTAGAGCTTGGCTTTGTTCAGGGTGACCTGGATGAGCTTCATGAGGTTGGCGCACAAGAGCTCATCCTCAGGATCGTTCAGCAAATCGAAGTCGGGCAAGGACACCTCATCCAGGTATTCCTGGGCGTCTGGAAAACGAATCGAAGCAGCCCGTGAGTCTCACGCATGTACAGACAAAAAAAAACCCACCCTTCTGCCCACTTCCCCCCCCCCCCAAACAAAGAGACTTCAACTCCCATGAGTGCAACGCAGAGCCAACCAACACCAGGGATCCTCACTTTCAGCTGAAGCTTAAGAGATCTCTCTAAAAGCCAGACAGCATGAAGCCTAAAAGGCAAGGGCGCCTCTGGTCTGGATGCCTCATTAAGACTCCCCTAAAAACTCTAGCGCCTTCTTAAAGGGGCTGGACTACAACTCCCATCGTGCTGACAGAACAAGTCGGTTTCGGATCGGTCGGACTCAAAAACTCTCAGTAGGGATTCCAAAGTGATCTCTCTAAGCCAACTTATTCGCCCAGCACGATGGATGCGGTAGTCCAGCCCGCAGAGAAGGCGCTAGAAAGGGCGCGCAGGCGCGGCCGTCTCACCTCCTTCGGAGCTCAAACTGCTGTCCAGGGACTCGCAATCGGAGTTCTCCAGCCTGGCGGTCCGGCTAGCCGCTTCTTGGCAGGCGCTCTTCTCCCAGGCAAAGGCAGGCGCCGGGTTCTCCCTCTGCTCCGGAATGGGAGGCAACGAAGGGAAGCCGTCCCAAGACACCGGCATCTTCCTCCACGGAGCGCCGGGCTTGCAGGTTAGAGGCTGGAATCGGCGGCCGGAGAAACGACTCTGGAGGAAGAGGAGGAAGAGAAGAAAGGGCCATTAACTCCCACGGAGTCACCTCCTGCACTGGCGGGGATGGCGGCCAAGACCAGGATCAGGGCAGGAACACCGGAGACCAGCGCTCGCCTCCTCCCTCTCCCGCCCCTGCCCCCCAAAAGAGGACTAAAAAGAGGCGCTTACCAGCTTGCAGGACGCCCGGGGAGAGAGTGCAAAACAAGCCACAGCCAAGCGTCTCGGGACTAGCGGCAGAAACCCTGAACCGTAACACGGCGTTTAAACAATAAAGGCTTGTCAATCCAAGGCTCCGCGCCGTCCCCTCCTTCTCCCCTTGCCCTTTTCTTGGCACTGCGCTCCCAGCCCCCTGTTCCGCCTTTAAATAGTCAGGTCAAGGGGAAGCTCCGCCCCTTGCCCACGCTCACCCTTTTTTTTTTTTTTTTGGCTCGTTCGCTCCCCCGTCGCTGACTGGTCGGCCGGGAGGACGGGCTGGGCCAATCGCGAGCGACTGCACGTTCGCAACGTTCTCTCCTGCCCGGTTACAACAGACCGGGACACACCTCTTTCCGTGCCGGACGGGGCTCAAAGCTGGGGTGTTGAGGGGTGCGTTCGTGTGCGTGAAGCAGCGCGTACAGGGAACGAGGGGGGCGGGAGGCCCGGGGACTGTGGAACAATGGGAAGAGTGGAGGGGGGAGCGGGAGGAAGGGTTGCTCTGTCGTGGGGGGGGGGGGG
>JANHFL010000544.1:203558-218394 GCA_032468155.1 Oxyrhabdium leporinum
TATTTGGTGAACCCCCCCCCCCCAAAAAAAGTAAAGTATGCCATATAATGTAATAACCAAGGAAACAGCATGAAATTAGCCAATACATCTACTGATGTTGTCTTGACCAAACAAATTCATCAGGTATGTATGCTCTTCCCAACAGTTCCTTAAGAGCGAGGTTGAAGAAGGTAAGAGGATGGTGTACTTATTACATTTTAAAATAAATGCAAAATACAAAAAAGATATCGACTGCAAGAAGCTGGGTCAATCTATCCTATCAAGAATCTTGAATGTCCAGAGTTTGTGTATCAACAACCCTAGGGTGATTAGTTCTCTCTCATCCCATTCCATGGCCTCTTAGATTTGACCATTGCAATGGTCATATATTAACCACGATTCTACACATTTTCTTTTGAGAAGTCCACAATGCTGGGTTAGAAGGATGAATACGAATGAGGTGGATGAACTTGACGGCAGTAATGATGGGTATTCTGTTGGCAACCCTGAAAGGCTAGGTTGGGAACGGATTATTGTAGAGATCTATGTGGCTGTTAAGAATGATTTCTGATTTGATGGCACATAATTAATCAATGGAAAATATAACTGGAGCAGAAGAGTCTGCATTAAATGATGTCAAAATCTCTTTTGAAAAATATGTTCAGGGTAATGCCAGTCATGCGAACATGTCATTTCATAGAGGACAGATGTATATTTTTGCTGATTCTCTCTCCTCTTCCCTCTCAAATAACTATAGATGCCACATCAATATCCTGAAGAAAGACACTGCCCATTTTATTACTTTGTTTCACTGCCCTGTCAGGTTGTTTGTGGTACCAATGTGGTCTCAGTGATCCATAGTGGTCTTTGCATGAAAGAAAACACACACACACACAGAAAGACAGAGAGAGAGAGAGAGAGGGCGAGAGGGAGAAAGAGAAAGACAGACAGACAGAGGGAGGGAGAGGAAGGAAGGAAGGAAAGTTCAGTTTATAGGTAATAGTGAGTCATGTTGTCTGATTAATTTGGGCTTAGAACATTGCACAAATCCATCCATTTTTAATTATCAACTGGACCTCTGTCATTCATTTAACACACTAAGATTGAAAATCTTGGCATACTGAGACTGTGAATACAACCATAATATTCAACACTACTTTGACTTACAAACCAAAATAATGCAGTACCCTTTTACCTTCTAACATTTCCCCAGCTCCTTTAGGATACGTAAAGAGGGCTTTCTGTGGCGTGGCAAGATCTGAAACACTAAATCCAGATCCAGTCATAGAACTTCCACTCACTCCACCAGCTGATGATGACGAAGTAGAAGCTGCCATTTTGCCTCCCTTGAACCTGAATGTAGGAGAAAAGAAGCAAAACTTAGCTAGGTAGATTCCACCACAGTACAGCTGTCAATCAACCAAAGAACATTTGCATTTCTAGCAGGGCTTACATTTAAAAAATTACCTTGATTACACATTCAAATGTGTCTGAACTAGCAGTCTCCAAGTCAAGAGTTCCTAGCATTTCTGCACTGGTAAACACATCTGGAATTTTGAGATAGACGCTATGGCTTCTATCAGAAAATGGTCACTAATACGAGACTGGCCAATTATAAAAGTCCCACTTAACAAAAGGAACATTAGCAAAGTTCCCTCATGTCATCTTACAATAGACATGTTTTTGGGTTACAACCTTTTATATCATTTTCATTTTCGATGAATACCTTTGTGGCATATATGAACCTCAGAAAATATTTTTGTAAATCAAGTTTGCAGTTGCATGCTAGCTCCCCATTTAATTTTTTGATATTTTACTCCATCATGGCTACGTTGCTATTCAATTGGCATCTGTTGAAGGAATCAATAAAGGGACTTGAATTTCACATGCTATGTTCAAAGATGACAGTTCGCCTGAATGATCAGAGGTTACGCATTATCAAATTTTTAGTAGATATTATCTTGGATAAAGCATCCAATAAATCAAATCTCTTTTAACAGGGGAGAGAGGTAATGTGTCCCTAAAGAGATTAGTCTTTAAATACCTAAAACTAACTTGTAATCAAATGATTTAATTCCATTTTTTTACTTGGAAGAGCATCGGCGTATTTGCATCAGACTCCGCTCTGCCCATATAGCCAATTAAATTATAAAATCTGTTTCTAATAAAAAAAATCATGTAATTTAGATGCTTGCATTATTAAACGGGATGGGGAAATATTAAAAGGAAATTTGAGACATTAACCCCAATTTGAAGTAAAACTGTTTTACTGCCATGTACTAACACATCAACTTATGTAAAATTTAGGTGAAATAATTCCAACACAGAGGTTTCCCTTTGGGCCAGGATTAACAAAGTGTTTGGTTGCAGAGATTATATAAATGTTTCTCCTATCTGGATAAAATCCAGTAATAAAATTCTGGAGGCTGACTTGATGATTTTGGCATGGAGAAAGCTTGTTTCTATTGAAACAGAGCATAAATCAAAGTCAACTGGACTTTCAATCTAACCAGGGCTGGATATCTGAATGTGTCAGGGAATTGTGCAGCCAACAGTCCAAATGAAGTCAGAGATACTGACACGAACCTGTGGCTTTATATAAATAAATATACGGTATTTAACATTTATATTTACAGCAGACAAGATAAGTCAGGAACATAGGAACATCAAGAGGTAAATCCAGAAAAACTCCCCCTTTATACTCACAGCAACCAATTAGATTGCCTCATGCGTGAGCCAGCACTCTCCAATCAATCAACTACAACTGTGTGTTCTGGCACATTGTACACTTTACTGTTCTAGCTACTAAATTTAATAGCCTAACACAGGGGTTTCAAACTCAAGGCTTACAACTGGCCCGCAGGGTTGCCTTGGAAACAGTGAAGGACCGGCCCGCGATGCCTCTGCCAGCAAAAACAGAGCTCGGGAGTGCTGCGTGTTGCCCTCACAAGCTCCATTTTCATTGGCAGAGGGTTGCAGGAGGTGGTCACAGCTGAAAACGGAGATCGGGAGCCTGTTTTCGCTGGCAGAGCGCTCGAGCCACCACAGGCACCCCCGACACGAGGGACGTCAAGCTGGCCACGCCCACCCTGGTCAGGCCCACCCCAGCCCCCTGAGGTCAAACACAACCCTGATGCGGCCCTCAATGAAATCGAGTTTGACACAGGTCGTTACAATAGACTTTAAAAAACAAATACACACACAGAAGAAAGCTAACTAATTCCATACCCTTGCTGAGAAAACAATATGGAAATGTCCACAACAAGGTCATCAGGAGTAAAAACAACTTTGCAACTTTGATTAGGAATCAGAAATATTGTATCCTATAAAACCAGAACTTGGCCTCTGCAAACTAGCAAAGAGCCTGGGTGGGGAAGACAGCTGGATTGCTGAAAACACTTTTTGGTTATAAAATATACACAACGTGTGGAAAGGTGAAAGGTCATGAGACAATTGCATCAAGTTCCCACTGTTTGTCAATGCAGAAGGTTTCATAATACAAAACGTTTAAATCAACTAACCAAAACCCAATTTTATATAGCTATTGTAGTTTTGCAATTTCCTCCAACAGAAATAGATGCTACACTAACAGAAATGAATTAGTCCAGGATGTGGCCTGATATCTTTGTAGCAACACATTACAAATGCTATCATTCACTACAATAAATAATTAACAGGGAGGGGGACTCATAAACCCCTCCCAAATTAGTAAATAAATGAAATCAGCAAATCAAAAGCACCTTTCACTCTTGCTTCCAGCTAGCCAATCTAGAGTATCCTGCAGGGACATTTGTCATCAGTTCATTACACCTTTTGTTTAAATTTCCAGGGCATTCTGATAGCTTTTATCTGCACTTTATGTTAAATAATCAGGATAAATTTATTTCTCTAAAATTAGCAAACTTTTGGTATGTTGTTTGTAAGCTTTGCCCACAAATGGTTGCAAATAGAATAGAATAGAATAGAATAGAACAGAATAGAATTTTTTATTGGCCAAGTGTGATTGGACACACAAGGAATTTGTCTCTGGTGCATAAACTCTCAGTGTACATACGAACAACAAAGTGATAGGTCATAGATCATAAAACATACTGTAGTTACAATCATTAATCATAAGATACAAACAAGTGATCAATCATGAGATATTAATAGGAGAAGATGGTAGGAAAAATGAGAAGATGAGAAATGAGAAGATGCAAGGATAATAGCAATACAGCTTACTACATCGGTAAATATATTTCGGCCTAAAACAGTACTGTGGGAATTAGGTGTTCAGCAGAGTGATGGCATGAGGAAAAACTGTCTTTGTGTCTAGTTGTTTTGGCATGCAATGTCCTATAGCAGTGTCCTGAGGGGAGACGTTGAAAGAGATTATTCAAGGACATGAGGGGTCTGATTTAATAGTTCTTGCTAGGGGATCGCTTTGTGTCATTTATTTTATTGATTGTATTTATATTGGTCAACAACTAAAATAAAATTCTGTCTATCTGTCCTTCAGTTTGCAGTGAAGTGTTACTTCTGGATCATTTTACATGATCATGTCAACAAGCCTGCCATGCAAGATAAAATAGTTCATTATCCTAGGTCCCAGTGCATTTAGCACAATGCACACTTGAAAAAAGGGATGAGGGAAAAGACAGGATAGTAAATGGAGTGGATAAAGATGGACTGTGCTGTCAATTTTTTAAAAATGAACACAGGTTTACATTAGCACTGTCAGGTAGAAAGGCATACAGAAGAAAGCAAAGCACCTTTAAAAAAGAAGATACGCATTAAAGTTCAGGTTTCTTTAAGCTTATAAGACAAGAGACAAAATGAATGAAAGCTGCACCTGCTTCTATGGGATTGGATCAAATAAACCTGTACATTATCCAGTTTTAATGAATGCCTAGGAATTTTTACCGCCTGACAGGCAGATGCTGGGATATTTCCAGCTTCCAATTTTTCCTCCCTTTGTTCTGCCTCCTGAGCTGTGCCAATGGTCCACAGCTGCATTTATTTCCAACAGGCGTTTTCACAGACAAATGCAATACAAAATATATCCATATGGTGGCATCCTGAACTCAGAAATTCTCATCTTCAAATCTTGTAGTACATCCTAATTCCGGATCAGTTTCAAATGGGGGCGATGTTTTATACTTTCACCCTACTATACTTGATATGGTTGCTTCTCGTGTTGTTTTAGTCTATTTATCCAAGCTCTCAACTAACATCAGTGTGATTGTTATCTTTATTTTTTTTAGCTTTATTTCAACATGAAGTAATATTTTGGAATGTGCGACACAAATAAGAACCAAAAAAAGAATGCAGTAACATGGTCATTCCATAATGCTGTTCTTATGCCTGGTCTACTCATCTATTGTTGGCGTAAGAACATCACTGGAACTCAAAATTATTTGTTACGATTAGGAAATAAAAGTCATTTAGAATCATAACAGAAATCCATGTCAACAGAGCTTTTCATTCCACGTACGAGTATAGGATATTGATATTTGCCTGAAAGGAAGATAAGGGAGGCAACTTAGATTTGCAGAATAGGCCTTAGAGAAAAATACATAAATCCAGAGCCTTTTTTCTCCTAGGACGGTGCACATTCCTATGGAGTTTTTACTCTTATGGAGGAAGAATCAAGAGGAACAACTTTCCCCCATATCCTGCTTCACTACAGGTAGTCCTCTCCCTGTATGACCACAACTAGGGCTGGAATTTCCACTGCTAAGCAAGTCAATGGTTGTGAGATGAATCCAATTTTAACATTATTTTTGTTTGCCATGATTGTTAAATGATTTGCTGCCGTTATTCCCATTTGTTGGTATGGTTGAGGAAGCTAGGTTTGTCTAACTCAGGGGTGTCAAACTCGATTTCATTGAGGGCCACATTAGCGTTGTGTTTGACCTCGGGGGCTGGTGGGTGAGCATGAGGAGAAGACCTCCAAGGCCCCACGATTCTATGAATATTGCAGTCGTAAGGCAGATCCAGCTTCCCCTATTAACTACTTATTGGAAAGAGACTGGGAAGGTTGCAAATGGCAATCACATCTCAGGATGCGGCAACTGTCATAAAACACCCTTTCAGAGGCTGTGATAACTGTGAACGGTTGGTGAACAACTAGTCACAAGTCAAGAACTACCTCTATCCCTTGTGAAAATGAATAGTCGTTCTTCCTCCCTTCAGCCAGGGCCCTTGTAGAACTACAAAATTACTGTCATGCTTCTTAGGTGAAAAAGTGGCAAAAGGACTGACTGTTCAAGTATTACAAATCCCTGGGCCCCATCATAATGATATTAAAAGGCATACCATGCAGCTATTGCCTTCTGTTAATTTGCTGAAAATCTATTAACAGTCATTACTAAATCCATGTTCAACAATACCTTTCTTCTTTCATTATACCATACTATCTTTTTCACAGGTGCACTACCTAATCAATGGCCGAGCATGGCATCCCAGTGTTTGTTAGAGGAAATGCATCTTCTAAAAACAGTTGTTCTCAACATTTTCCTCTCCACACGGACCACCAAGATTTAAGATTTAAAGCACTAGACTGCATCAAGACTTTGGAGTGGTGTAGTGGACTAGAGATGGAGCTCTTGCCTCACAATCAAGAGGCTGAGAGTTCGATCCTAGGTAGAGGCAGATGTTTCTCTCTCTGGGCACAATGAGAATATATCTGCTGAACAAAACTTCGCATTGGCGACAGGAAGGGCATCCGGCCATTAAACACTCTGCTAGCTCCATTCAGTTGCCCAGACTCCACCTCGCAAGGGACTATGGGGTCATTAAAAGAAGATGTCTACATCAAGCCTTCATGGAGACCCCTATGATTGAGAACCACTGTATTAAAAGCTTGGTAGGGAGAGAAAATTAAGAAAATGATTACCGTAAATTAAGAAAACCATTTTTGAACTTGTATTAATTGCTCTATCAAAAGCCAGAAAAAAATATTCACATAAAAGTATACAAAATCCAATGGATTTCTTATAAAAAGGACAAAAATAAGAAACTAAGACTAAGAATTCAGTGTCTCTATTATAACAGACCTACCATCAATAAAACTGATTCACTGATTCAAAAATACAAAAAAAAAGGAACAGATCGAGCTGTCTCCCCAAGCACAAAGAGCATCTATCTTTGAGGTTATTAGCATGCAAGTACACTTTTTCTACAACTTGAACAGTTGGGAATCCAAACTTTTGTATAAGATCTGCTTATCCACACAATCTGGAAACTGGAATGTGCTGACATTGCTAAATTGGTAAAGCTAGTTTGGTCTGGTGGTTAAGGCAGCAGGCTAGAAACCAGGAGACCGTGAGTTCTAGCCCTGCTTTAGGCATGAAAGCCAGCTGGGTGACCTTGGGCTAGTCACTCTCTCTCAGCCCAACCCACCTCTCAGAATTGTTGTTCTGGAAAAATGGGAGGAGGAAGGAGAATTAGGTGTGTTTGCCATCTTGAATTATTTGCAAAAATAATAAAAGTGGGATATAAGTAAATAAAAATAAATTCATAAACTCGAAATTAGAATCACAGCTATTGTAGATGTTCCCTTGAAGATTATTCAGCAGATTTACGAGAAGCTAATTCCAAAACAGTAGGCGTGTATGTGTGTATGTATACACACATAAACACATATTCCGGTACCTTAAATACTAATAAATTTATTGCAGTCATGGTGAATTTCAGGTACAACATAATGCATGCTTATTTGAAATTGATAGTCAATAAATACCCCTTTAAAGTCATTCCTTCTCCCAAGACTTGCTCAATCCACTAAGAAACAGAAAGTTCCAGTCATACTTCCCCTGTCCAGCTCCTTCAGCATTTCAAACAATCAAATGAAACCCAAAATAGCTGTATAATCTATAAAAAGCCTAAGTGAAAGAGAATTAAATCCAAATTATGCTACTTTAGTTTCATTATTCAAAGAAATGTTTGATTCAGTTTCTAAGAACATATTTGGCATGCGTTTAGGTCAAGAAGTTACCATTTGCTTTCTTTCTATAAATTAAATTATCAACATTGGCATGAGCAAACAATACCATTTAGGAAGGGAATAGAGCTAGGATGCCTCTTTGCCTTATTGTTATTTTTTAATTATCAGTTCCATAATGGGCTTAGACAAACTAAACTATCATCCCTATAATGATGAGCAAATGAAGAAACAAAATAATCAAGACAACCGCATACAAGATTGTTATTACCAATAATAACAGAGTTAAGGAGAAGTGTGAAGGCCTTGAGTCTCTTATGCGCATTATTTGCTTTTAGTCAACTTTAAGGGCATTCTGAAAGTTAACCCAGAAACATTAATGGATACAGTTTGAACTGGTAGCACACTTCAAATATCTAGAGGGGGTCTTACAATTCACAAAGAAATAAAGGATCACATATCTTAAGATTCTCAAAAGGCTCAGATGAGTACTGAATAGCAGCTAGGGTTTCTTTAATCATCATTAAGCACTGAATATATATATATATAGTACAGGGTTACCGAGACTGACTTATCTGAGGCCAGGTATTGTGATATCTCCCTTATGACAGTCAGTTAAACGAAATTCATTAGTTTGTATGAGTTTGATCTTCAATCTACATTAGAGGAATTTGTTCAGGTGAGCTGTTGGGTCTGAAATGCATGAATATATAAGTACTGAAATAAAAATGAGTGATACACACACACATACTTATTTATAATTATTAGTTAAATCAAGCATTTTCTGCAGAGGATTTAGCTTCTCTAATCTTGATAAGGTAGCCATTGGTTTCTACCCCAAGTTGCTATATATGATATGATATACAGTACCATGAGAAATAAAGCAAAAAACGTTAAGACTTTTTCCAAGTAACAGAAAGAAGCAGAACCAACTTCAAAACAGTCAACAGAAGAAATGCCCTGGGGTTTTTTTGTACATTTCTTGCTATATTTATCAAAATACCAGCTACTTGGTTACACTACCTCTTCAACCTCTGTGCAAAACACTTCATGGCCTTGGCAGGGATTTCTGAGTGAAGAACATGCCTCAAATTAATAGGTCCCACCACCAAGGGGTGTATGTTTGTGTGTGTGTGTGTCTTTCCAGCATCACTGAACAAGCCAGGCTCATCTGCATACTGACATCTTTGTGGGATCACAATAGCGAAAGGAGCAACTGTCATGCTGACCAGTTATAGGGTAGGCAGTGAGATCCATTACAGTGGCTCATGTACTTCACTGTTTTATTACTAAATATTTTCACCCAGTAGATTTAGATAAAAAAGTAATTCCAGTGATTTGGGATTAGGCCTTGCAGAATTGTTTGCAATTTTGTCAGAACATACTTAAAAGATATACAGGTATAATCAGGGGTGAGATTCAAAAATCTCAGCAATGGGTTTGCTGCCCAGTTGCTGGGTGGCTGTGGCCATGGTGGGCGTGGCCTAGTCGGCCTCCTGCACCATGGGGAGGGGCATTTTTGCCTTCCCCGAAGTCCAGAGGCTTTCCTGGAGGCTCTGGGAGGGCGAAAACAGCCTTCCCCCGGGCTCCAGATGCTCTAGGGAGCCAGCCTCCCTGAACTTCCAGGAGGCCCGTTTTCCTGCCTCCCCAAGCCTTTGTGTGCGCCCTGCACTTACCTGCATCCACAACGGGCCACATGGAGACTCCTGGGAGGGGCCAGCCAGGAGTGGGATTTGGGGGTTCGGCGATTCTTGCAGAATCTTCACTAAGGGTCCGCCCGAACCCCCCAGCAGCCTACCCCTAGGTATAATTATTGCACTCTGCTGCTTTAAGAGCAAATGTTCCCACCCATGTTTATTTTTTGCCTAATTTGAGACTGCGGGTTTAGAACAATTGGAACAGATCCTCATTACAGATCCTGTAATGAAATGACTAGCAAAGGCATCTAAGGCTAACAAACCATGAACATTTGGCACAATTGCCAGCAAAAGGATGTTTTCTTTCTTCCAGCTTCACTGTCTTCTCCAAATCCTTCAGAATTTAGTCATTTGCTTCAGAAGTTGTGAGTGCTCCATCACTGGAGGTTTTTAAGAAGAGATTGGTCAGCCATTTGTCCAGAATAGTATCGGGTCTCCTGCTTGAGCAGGGGGTTGGACTAGAAGACCTCCAAGGTCCCTTCCAACTCTATTACTCCTCTTCAAATGATTGGAGGAGAGGCATTTCCAGGCTATGGTGAATACATCTTACTTAGTATCAGGAAGGTCTGCAAAGAACAATACTTGGTGTGACCAGTCTTCCGTAATTTACACACACACACACACACAGTGTGTGTGTGTCTAAAAAAGGGCATGTTTGTTTGCGTAAATTTAGCTGTTTATTCATGCTTAACCGTAACTTGTTTTTCTCCTAGGCAAACTTACTAAAACAAATCAAAATCTAAGTCTGTTTTTGAGTCTAGCTGTTCTCCTCAAAAATCATAAAATGTGAAAATTGCTGTTCTTGACTATTCACTTGACAAGTATTTCCTATAGAATGATTTATTGTTGATGAATACTTTTGTTTTTTAAAAAGAAATTGTAGAATTCAGCATAGTATTATAGCAGCTGACTCCCACAATAAGCAGTGTTTCAGATATGTCAATTCCATTGTCCTTTTTCATGTCCAAATATTATTCATAATGAGAAATTTGTTTTATGGGCATATAAAACATAACATAGTAAATTCTACAAGGAAGCCAATATTATTAAAATAAATGCCCCTATTTACCAAATGGGTGAAAGTCTGTCCCTGTAGCTTATCTGCTGGATTTTTCCCCTGTTCCATTCTATTATGTTGTCTGCCCAATATTTCTTTGTATGTCAGATCATCATCTGCTTCACTGGTTTTGTAATTGCAAACTGTAAAGACCGTTCCACCTTTTTCTTCCCAAACAAGGATCTTGTCTAGCAGGGTCCAGGAGAATGTATTCATCTCACTAAGGTGCCCACCCCGTCCCCACCATTTCTCCAAGTAAGCAATACGGCTGTCTCAGAAAGAATGCATAAATTTCTAAAACCAAGTTGCTTGCTGTCTATGGGAAGTGAATTGACCTGCAGCTCATGAAATACACAGGCTTTCAACCAACTTTTCTTTCAGGTTTTTCATTTGGGTGATAACATCTATCACACAAAGTGTTTCATTCTATAACTTCGATTGTGTTGTTGAGCAGAGAAAATTGGCTATGCAGGAAAGAGAGCCAGATTTCACCCAAGAGGCGATTCAAGTACACAAGAATCGCCTTTGCAAATTTCTTCGCTAAATTTGCAATCCTGGTGTTTTCACTATCAGCACAAATGTGAAGCTCTTTTTGTTTGAATACAATTATCAACATCTGAGGCAAAACTGACAGTTTTAAACAGAAGAATCTATCTAGTTTTCTCTCTACTCGGAAACTACTTCTGGACTTTATACTCCAAACTGAAAAAATGAAACTGATTTTAGGTTTTGAAAACTAGAATCACTATGTTGTTATAGAAATGGCTTGTAAGATTTAGAAATGTAACAAAAAGATTGTCATAACATTTTTTGTATTCTACTGCACCAAAAAAAGTCAGAAGTCACACCTTTTTTTCTTCTTCCTTTCTTTCTGTAGCTCTCTTAACTTTCATATCTTCTGTTGCTGATTGCATTTTATCTTATAAAGGTAGCCCTAGGCTTACAACCACAACGGAGCCCAACATTTTCGTTGTTAAGTGAGTTTGGCCCCATTTTACAACTTTTCTTGCCACGGTCATGAAGTGAATCACTGAAGTTCTTAAAGTTAGTAACACGGTTGTTAAGTGAATCTGGATTCCCCATTGACTTTGCTTGTCAGAAAGTCACACCTGATCACGTGACCCCAGGACCCTGCACTCATCATAAATCTGAATCGATTTCCAAGCGTCTGCATTTTGATCATGTGACCATGGGGATGCCACGCGGGTCATACATATGAAAAACAGTCATAAGTCACTTTTTTCCAACCTGTTGTAACTTTGAATGGTCACTAAAGGAACTGTTGTAAGTCAAGAACTACCTTTAATTAAATTTAATCATTTAAAAAACCATCAACATTTGACTTGCCACTATAAATAAAAGAAAATATGTCTGGTAGGTCTTCTATAGGTCTCCACTGAATGAATGGATCTAGGGAACATCTTACTTTTTTCTTAACAAACTGCACTGCAGAAAGTTTTGGTTATGGAGTACCAATTAAAACACACATTTGAGAAGTCAAAATTTAAGGAGGAAAAAAGTGCCAATATTCTGAATCCAAGTGTATTCTTGACTAGATTTTAAACACTTAAACCATTTTGCCCAGATACATATCTATCAAGAAGTTCAACTTCCTGATGCAGGTTCTAAGATATTGCAGTACCTGAACAGATGTTGTTACCATTTGATGGCCAGGAAATTGGAATATTTTTCTGGTTAGGGGATGTGCCTGGTTCCTACACTAAATTTAGTAGATTAGAGCTGGAATGTCTAATCATCCTTACAGTAACAGAGCTTTATCATCCAACTGGTATTCAACATCACCGTGGGAACGGAGTAATGAATGAGGCGGATCTTTGATCCAACCAAGCAAAGCTCTTATTACGAAGATGTAACACTCTGGAATCAAAGCAGAAAAAATACAGTAAAAATACAGGAGTAAGCCTGTAAGTGCGTATCTCATCTGTTGGTACCAAGGAAAATACATGCATGAGTTAAAGAGGCATCAACAGGATGCAATACGCCGGTTTGGAGTCGGGAAGGAGACCATTGACACTTCCTTATCTTAAAAATGCATGTTTTCTTGGTTCTTCATAGCCACCAGACTGTGGATCATCTTTCCTTTGGCTCAGAAGTCATGCTTATTCCAAGTTACTATATTCTACGTTTTTCTAGGTCAACCATAATCTAACTTCCAGTATAAGAATATGCAACATGTTGGCTCCAAATATTGAATTTGTTCTTCTTCCACCAGTCCCAACTAGCATAACCAATGATGACAGAATTAGGAATTCCACATTTGGTCAATACATTACTTGCTCCCAATCTAAGGTAAGAGCAGCCCACGTATTTCTGTCCAACTTTATTGAAGTGAGGTCAATGCAGCGTAGTGGCTAACGTACTTGGTTGGCACCGGGCAGACCCTGGTTCAAATCCACTCTCAGCTATTAAAGGTGAACTTGGGCCAGCTATTACCTCTTGAGCTACCCTTTGGTCAGGGTCTATACGTGAAGGAGTACAGGTCTTCTCTTGTACTTAAATAGAAGTGCATGCAAAATGCATGCAGACACTGTAAAAAAAAAAGTACTACTGTCTATGAAATTACTTTCCCAAATTGAACACATGTAGGTTAATCTGCATCCCATCCATAATTTAGCCAACGCAATTTATCCTGCCACTTTCAACAAAGTATTTTCCAAAACGCGGGCACAAGGGTAGCAACCGAAGACGTTTCAACCAAGGAGGCAAAAAGATCTGGAAGGTAGGAAAACATATGCAAATAGCAGGGAAAAGTAGGAAGGTTAAAAATTTCCCTCCAACCTACCCTGTTGAGGGCTGACTCTGTAAACCGCTTAGAAAGGGCTATAAAGCACTGTGAAGCGGTATATAAGTCTAAGTGCTATTGCTATTATGTTAAGAAAACCAAAAAAGAGGGGGGGGGTGCAAACCTAATGAAATAACGCAACAGATAGGCCTTCTGGTTGACGTCGCGGCGAGAACGGCTTAGAAATTAGCAGGCTACACTGAGCCCGTGAAATCCAGCCGGCAACTGCTGTCGGGAGACCCTACAGGGTCCAAGCCGCCTTGTAGGGGCGGCGAAGGAGAGGTGCTTCGCAGACCGCAAGGAACTTGCAATTTCCTCATCTGGTCAGAAGCAAGCTCTCCCGAGCAGCAGCAGTCACGACGGCCGTTTTTTGGCAGTCACAAGCTGGGACAACCGGGACCAAAGATTTGTGCTGGAGCAGTGTGTGGACAGAACAGTGAGATTGGGTGACATAATATTCAACTTCTACTTTAAAGATTTGATTTAAAAATAAGAATCTTGAAAATAACCTCCAAGCGCTAAGAAAGCGGCAATCAGATACATGGAGAAAATTAGAGATTGAAAATTAAGAGGTGAAAGAATGCTTAAAGAAAGCCTCAAAATATAGAAAGCCTGGAAAAGAATTAAACAATTTGAAAGCTGATCCTTGAAACTGTTATCTGTATTTTTTTTAAAATCAGCTGGTTTTGACATACTGTTTAATGTTGAAATTTGGAAGGAGTGCCATCTACTGGAAGAAGAGGAGCACTACAGTGTGAGAACTGGCAGTAGAAGAAAGTAAACAGAACATGGGAAAAAAACCTGACCTTGACTTTATCTCAGAAGGCAGACTTGGATACTTTGAAATACTGAGTGAGCTTCAACCCCCCTTTTTTTGAAGATTTTAAAGAGGAACTAAATTGTTAACAACTAAACTATGTTGAGACTGATTATTGGATTGAGGACTTGAAAGATTGGAGAAAATACAGTGGATTAATTTGGATTTGGACTTCCAATGCGGTTTGACAGAACACCATATGAGGCAAAAGAAGAAAAGTGATAGAAAAGGAAAATCAAATAAGGCTTTAAAATTTGGACAATTGGGAAGACATATAAAATGAAAAATACTAAAGAACTTTAAAAATTATAACCTTAGGGGATTTGGAGGCATAACTATAAGATTGATTAAGTTTTATTAATAACTGGCTCTGTGGGAGTGTTTATACATCGAAACGCTGGAATTATAGAGGTTTATTGAATAATTCTTAGTGCACTATAATAAAATGGATTACCAGGGGATAATAGAGGGATATGAAGTGCTGGATAATTTGCCAGTATGCTAGCATAGTCTGTTATATTACTCAGAACAGCATGCGGAAGCTTCTTGGTGGTTTTCA
>JANHFL010000544.1:226057-237979 GCA_032468155.1 Oxyrhabdium leporinum
CATATTGCCCCCAACAATCTGGGTCCTCATTTTACCGACCTCAGAAGGATGGAAGGCTGAGTCAACCTTGAGCCGGTGAGACTCGAACTGCCAAACTGCAGGCAACCAGCAGTCAGCAGAAGTAGCCTGCGGTATTGCACTCTAACCACTGTGCCATTGCGGCTCTAATGTTGACAGAAATCCCTTCTCTACCTACGCAGAGATGATGAAGGCTTAACAATTCAGTCTCATAGAGCCCTGGCGGCTCAGTGGTTAGAATGCAGTATTGCAGGCTAACTCGCTGTTCACTGCCAGGAGTTCGATTCTGAACGGCTCAAGGTTGACTCGGCCTTCCATCCTTCCGAGGTCAGTAAAAGGAGGACCCAGATTGCTGGGGGCAAGGGACTGACATTGTAAACCGCTTAGAGAAGGCTGCAAAGCACTGTGGAGCAGTATATAAATCTAATGCTGTTGCTTATGTAGGGATGTGGGAAATGTTGCAAGCCTGGAATGAGCTGCTAGTATTATTGGACTGCTTTGGAAGACTCGGTATGTGTTGGAATAACCCATTTTGAGGTGTGAATGGCCCATTTCAGTTCTAAATGTTCCATAAGGGAATGTTCTGAATGAATCCAGTTCTTAAGCGAGTTTCGTTGAGAGCATTGCATGTAACAGTAAAACCAAGTTCTTGCTTACCCACAAACAATCAGCATGCTGTTCTGAGTTACTTTTTCTGCCCTTATGGAATGGCTAAGCCAATCACAAATGCCGCTTTTCTGGTTTGTTTTTTTAAAATGTGCTAATCATAGCTTCCAGCCCTGGTTTGCATGTAAAGATAATGTTTGGCCACTTCTGTATGGAGGGAAGCCCTGGGAGAGTGATCAGGTAGGATGTGCTAGCAAACTTGCTTCTTTCTAATCAAGTTACAATATTGGAAATTCTGTTATTTTATGGAGTACTGCCGCAGCATTCAGTGGGGCTTACATTTAGCAAGAGGCCAATAGGATTGCAGCCTAAAATGCATTTAACATCATCTTCTTTTCATGTTACTCTTTCGAGGGAATTCAGAAAAAAAAAAAAAGCTTAAGTGGCTGATTTTAACAGATAAGTGTATTATAACATTTTTAAAAATGCTTCAGCTTGTTTGGTTTGGCCTTTGTTCCAAACCACTTAGACAGCTTTGGACTGGTTAATTTGACGTAGCTTCTATCTAATTCGGACCGTCGCTTCTCACTGCGGTTCTTTGAGTTTTTTGCTGATGATTATGGGCGTTAACAATGAAAGCTTGTTACAATTCACTTACAATCAATCCTTGCATCGCTCACCAAAGTCCACTCGCAGCGACTATCCTTTGGGAATGGGCAGCTTGAAACTACAGAAGACGTAGCCTTGGTCAACAGTCAAGAGTTTATGTGGGGAATATCTATGCACATCTTTAAGTGAGATTGAGGACAAGCGATCGCACTACGTGCCGAGACAGCACACAAATATTTTTTTGTTAACTCCCTGGTTTTATTAAGACAATAAAGCCGAGCCTTACCTAAGCATTTGCTCATATACACACACCTTTTTTCTCTCACATATACTCAGTAAAATGCTACCTAGAAAGTGGTCAATGAACCTGAGAGGAATGGAGGTAATGAGCCACGGCTATCTATTTTTTCCCAACCAGTTTCCTGTTCACCCGTTTTCCTTTCCACCTCATCTGCCTCACAGTTGTTCATCATGTGGGATAAATAAATCGCCCTTGATGTGCAGTTCTGGCTTCCAGATTGGTTTGGTTTCAAATAGGGTCCTTCACTGGGCCTTTGCAAGACCACAGGTCCACCCAAGACTACATTTCTCATATTGCTTTATGTTTGTTGGTTTGTTTCTTCTGTTTGTTGTTGTTTTCTGAAGCTGCTGCCGATATGCCATGCCACTAAATCCACATTGCTAAATTTATGGAGTCTATCAATTTTACAACCAGCACATAATCAATTAACAGCATTCCCTGGTTTTACTTCTATTTCCTCTAATTGGTGGAAGAGGAAAAAAACCTTCTCATGCTGCTTCATCTACCAGCTAATAAATGTGGTATAAAATAATTCCTAAAACTTGAATTTAACACAATGACTCCCTGTCACAAGCTACATTTTGTGTCCCAAGGATTTGGATGTTGTGAGAACTATTGTGCCTATTAAGCTCTTTCATTTCATAACAGAGAGGACAGTTATTTTGGTGACACGGGAAATCATTTAATACTAATTAAGCTTTTTTAGCCTTTGCTCCTTTTCCTCCTTATCCCACTCAATGTTTTTACAGGTATATAATAGGAAAGAAAGGAGAAACCAGGAAAAAACTGGAGACAGAAACACGAACCTCTATCAGTATTCCCAAGCCGGGGGTAGAAGGAGAAATTGGTAAGATATTGAACTTGCAAAAATGAATAGACTTCTGAGTTTTCATATGCAGGTCACATAAAACTAAGAAATAATGTATCCTGGTACTATGTGAAAAGAATATTTTATATTACCATATATGAGATGAGCTACAAAAGGGAAATTAAAGAAAGAGGATTTATTTTCCATTCCATGAGAAACAAAGATTTTCCATATAGAAAAAGGAATCTTAATCAATGACAATGAAACAGCTGTTATCCAATATGCATCCTCTACTTCCCAAAATCCTTAATTTACTTGCAGTAATTATTATTTATCCCTGTTCCACTTCTTTTTCCTTCCTCCAGACTACTATAGTTACCAAAAAAATAAAAAATAAATAAAATAATCTCTGATTTAAGATAACATTCCACCCAAAAGAGTCCTCACATACCAATCATTCATTTAGCAATCATTCGAAGTTCTAGACAGTTCTAAATTAAAAAAAAAACAACTTTACGGCCGATTTACAACTTTCACAGTGCTTGGCAATCATGTGGTCTCTATTACAGCTCCTGTGGTTTTTCCTTTTTGTCTTCTCGCAAAGCAGAGAGATTGGACAGGAAGGGATTTCCAAAGAGTTTGCTCTTATATAGATCAAAAGCAATGTGTTCATACTGGCAGCTCAGGCCTGGGAACTCGGCACACTGTGCCTACTGCTTACAATATTTTCTTCAAGTCTCTTCCTGTCCAATCTCTCCGCTTTGCGAGAGAGTGGGAGAAAAAAGGCAAGCTATAGTTCCTTTGCCTGACCTTACTCACCCACCCCCGCAGAGCAGAGAGATTGGAGAGGAAGGGATTTCAAGAAAGTAAACGGTTTGCTTTTGTACGCATCTAAAGCAATGTAATCATGCCATTAGCAGGAAAGGGTGAGGAGCAAGCCACATGTATGCCCTCTTAAATCTCTTGTAGGAAACACAGGACATAGATCAAACAAAGTTGAAATATGAAGATTAAAAAGTAACATTCTTTCCTCTAACAACGACTTATTCCTTCCTGGAGAAAAGTTCCTCACTCCATTCCTATGTTGTCCTTTGTCAAATTAGCAGCCATTTTGCTAATTGGGCTATGAGTACTGTAAGTACTTGCTAGCTGCCTGCTATTCTTAGATTTCTGGAGGGAAATTGAAGCACATTAGCATATATCCTGTCCTATTATTTTCCTTGCTTTCAGTGATCACAGGACAACATCGGAGTGGTGTTATTTCAGCACGGACACGAATCGATGTTCTCGTTGAAAGCTTTCGTAAAAAACAGCCCTTCACACATTTTCTATCATTTGCACTCAACCAGCCTGCAATCCAAGAGAGGTTGTTACAATTCAAAGAGGAAGTGTTGGAGAAATGTTCCCATGTAAGTTTTCGTTACAATATTCGGAGTAGACAAAAAGTAACTAAACTTTCCTTCCATGATTGTTACAAAACAAGAACGTTTTAAGTCTTGTTTGGCATATTGTTTCTTATTCCTGTCTAGCTTCTTCAGTATTTTCATTTTTTTCTCAATCCTCGTATCTGTTTTCATTTTGGAATGAGAATATATTGGACTATATTAAGTGAATGATAATGGAAGTACTGATAAATATTTTGCTTCCACGAGAGCCTTTGATGATGACATTTCCTGGATTGTATGTTTTAACCCCTTGACAATAACAGGAGAAAATTAACTCATTAAGACAATGATAATGTCAGGAAGAGAGTTAATTTGATGTAGTGATTAAAGCACCTGGCTAGAGGTTGGGAGACAGTGCTAGCCTTACCTTAATAGCAATAGCACTTAGAGTTATATACTGCTTCACGGTGCTTTACAGCCCTCTCTAAACAATTTACAGAGTCAGCATATTGCCCCCAACAGTCTGGGTCCTCATTTTACCGACCTTGAGACTGGAAGTCAGCAGAATGCAATACTGCATTCTAACCACTGCACCACCGCCGTTCTTTTTAAGCACAAAGCCAGCTGAATAAAGTAAGACCAGACCTAGGAAGGAGGCAGGGGCAACTACATCAGAAAACATTGCCAAGAAAGTTGCAGAGACTTGTCCAGATAGTCATCAGGAGTCAAGTTTGACCAGAAGTCCCAATGTACACTGTTGTGGAACACTTTATTTCTCTGTTGGTTGGTTGTTTTCTTTGTTTGTTGGTTGTTTTCTTCTGTTTATATAGCTACCCATCTATGGATAGCTTGCAGCAATAAAAACGATACAAAACAATGTAAAACCCATCAACACACATAGCAGCCAAGAGATTAAACCAGTATAAATGGCATAGACTAATCACTAACCCTCTAACTACACGCTCAGGAACTCTCTTAAGGTCTTCTGGAAGGCTGTCAGGGTTGGGCCAATCTAATTTCAGGGGCAAACAGGGTTCCTCTGGGCAAGTTGGATGATTATCACTCTCATGCCCTATGCTTCATGGTCCTCTCACCTAAGGACCCTTGAGAGAATCATAGGCCTATATTCCTCCTTTATGTCTTAGTACGGGTCTATGACAACTTGTTGCAGCCAACTCGCCATGGACAACTCACCGCAGAACAACTCGCCATGGCTAACTCGCCACAGGACAATTCAACAATTCAATTTAATTATTTAAAATAGTTAAATATTATTTTAATTTTTGTCATTCAGATTTCATTTTGTCCTTCCTTTGGCATCCTTTCTTTAATGATTCTATTCCAGTATTTCTTTGATATTAGAGTAACTCTTGTCTCATGGCGAGTTGTCCTGTGGTGAGTTGGCCATGGCGAATTGTCCCTTGGTGAGTTGGCCATTGGCGAATTAGCCATGGTGAATTGGCTATGGCAAATTGGCAGTAGTGAGTTGACCGTGGCAAGTTGTCCCATTCAATCTTAGTACAGTGGTTCTCAGCCTGTGGTCCGCAGACTCTTGGTGTGGGTGGGGGGCGGCGCAATATCACCATAGGGAGTCTGTGAAGGCTTGATATAGTTTAGTGCTTTAAATGTTGAGTTAAGTCTTGGTGGTCTGTGGCCATGGTCCGTGGCCAAGAAAAGCTTGAGATGTCTTAGTAGGTTTAACAACCTTGTGAGGAAATGAGAATTAAGATTTGCTGGAGGACTTAAAAGAGACAGCATTAGAAGAAGCTTCTTTGTTTCTATTATAAGAGAGTGACTAGTTATTAAAGAAACTAGAGTGGACTTTTGACTTCCACTGAATTTGTAGCCTTACAATAATCTGTATTTGCCAATAAGGAAATCTACTCGTTCATCTTCCTCTAGCGTGGATATATACTACATATACGATCCCAGTTAATATTGGAAATAAAAAATGAACAAGGTAGCAAAGTGTAGAGGATATACAGAGAATTCCTCTTAATTTTTCCCCCGAGATGGACAAATGGCTGTTAAGCACCTTACGCCAACAGCCCCCAACCTTTTGGGTATCAGGGACAGATTCCGTGGAGAGAGTTTTTTCCGTGGACCCAAGGGGCGTGGTTTCATATGCTGCCTGCATCCCGTGGATGGAGCTTCACTTGTTTGCATGGCCCGGTTTCTGGCATGCTGCGGTCCAGTGCCAGTCCGCCAACCTGGGGTTAGGGAGCCCTGACTTAACCAAATGTGACCATGAAGACATGATGGTGGGACACTGGGCAATTGGTCATAAATGTGAGCCAGTTGCCAAGTGCCTGAACTAAGGTCCCTGGACTTCAAGGGGGTGGGTGAGTGGGGTCAATGCAATGTTCTACAACAGCCGGAAGTGCTTTATAAACCATCATAGCTTTGAGTGGGGATAGTTAAATGACTGGGCATAAATCAAGAGCTACCTCTAATTTTTCTGATACGTCTGTTATGTTTTTTATTCTATCAGTCAGAGCATTACATTGCCAAGAATAAAAAACTCAAGGCCTCAGAGACCTTAATCTTCAGTTTCAATAATGATTATTTCCCCCAATATTCTTTTACTGCATTCAGGCTTTTTGTTAAATTACCGTAAAATAAAAATTAATTTAAAAATAGAGTAATATAAATGCAAGGTAGCTCAATAAAAACCTTCAGTTAACAGCCATAAAGCAGTGCAGTGCTTTTAGGGTAATTAGAAAGAAGTGCAAACAAAGCACTTATAATCAGGAGGGACTCCACTTAGGAGTCCAGTTCAGTCTCTAAACTAGACATCACAGTAGAGAATGTCTTCCTTAAAAAAAGGATCTTAACCTGCTTGCCCAGATCAATTATATTCATATTCTTTGGCATGTCCGTGAAGAGGAGTACAAGAAGAATATGTATATATTGAGCCTCTCTTAAATGTTCCCAAAGTGTCAGTATTCCTTCGAGGATAAAATTTATCTTCTTTATATAATCAGATTTGGGTTAAAATAAGTGGTTAATTAGCCATTGGGCCTTGATTTATTTTAAATTTATTTTTTAGTTTATGTATAAAGAATAGAATAGAATTCTTTATTGGCCAAGTGTGATTAGACACACAAGGAACTTGTTTCAGGTGCCTAAGCTCTCAATGTACGGTACATACAACAATAGTGATTGATCATTAACATAGTCATCTTAAATATAGTCATCATAAAACATTAGATACAACACCTAGTGATAGTCATGGATACTATATACACAATCAACATAAATCATACTAGGATACTAACTAAACAATTTACAAAGTAAGATACAAGCAACAAAGTTATAGTCGTAAGAAGATAAGGTGATAGGTAATAGGGAAGATGAGAATAATGATGGTAATCCTGTCTTTTTAGATAGTTTGACAGTCTTGTGGGAATCAGTTGTTTGGCAGAGTGATGGCATGGCGGAAAAAAACTGTCCTTGTGTCTAGTAGTTCTGACTTGCAGTGCCCGATAGCATCATTTTGAGGGTAGAAGTTGAAACAGTGTGTGTCCAGGATGCGAGGGGATCTGTAGATATTTTCACAGCCTTCTTTCTGGCTCGTGCAGTATACAGGTCCTCAATGGAAGGCAGGTTGGTAGCAATTGTTTTTTCTGCGGTTCTAATTATCCGTTGAAGTCTGTGTTTGTCTTGATTGGTTGCAGAGCCAAACCAGACAATTATAGAGGTGCAGATGACAATAATTCCTCTTTAGAACTGTATCAGCAGCTCCTTGGGCAGCCTGAGCTTTCTGAGTTGGCACAGGAAGAACATTCTTGGTTGTGCTTTTCTGATGACTTTATATATATATATGTATCAGTAAGGTATGGGGAAATTTTCATCTTCTGAAAATTGCTTTGGTATCTTCATTGGGGTCTATGCAGGGTGTCACCAGAGGGAGCATTTTTGTCCCTTCTCTTTATGACATGACTCCTCCAGACATGAAGAGCAGCTCTAAAAATCTGTTATTTCTAACTGAGGCTTTCTAGAATCCGAGGCTAATACAGGGCATAGAGAAGGGTTTTTTTTTTTTCATGCGCTTTATAAGGCTCATTTCTCATTTCATTTTGACCTGGATTGGGACCTTTCCAGTGAAATTTTCCCATAAATGATCTCGTGGGATTTGTTGTCTAGTTTTGAAATAAATAAATGCCAGCCAAAACTCCCAAGAGAAAACAAAGGTAATTTTCTTTACTTCTTTGCAAAGGGGGCGCACCACGCACATGGAGGTACAGTGGACACACCTTAAATCATCAGTGTGTTTTCTTTATATTCCCTATCGCCGTTGCAAATTTACCTCCCACCTTTTTCCTTATTGACTTAGTACTCATGACATCACAACCTCTGCAAAGCATCTAAAGTGAATACATTAACTCCGCCCCTGATTACATCTGCCATTTCTCTAATTCTATCACCCCCTGCCCTTATTTACAAATTAACTTTTATGGTCCTAGTTCCTAGGGGTTGTCTCTAGAGTAACTATCATATCAGCAAATTCTGGTTAAGACCAGAGGCCTTCCTACATACAATTCTCAAGCTTCAACCTAGCTCATGAGATTAGAAATGTATTCAATGTATTTTCTTCACAGGCTAGGATGTCTTCTTACAATTCTGTAAAAACAATAGGCTCTGATTCTCATAATCTATAGCAAAGAGAATCAGAGAGGCAGTTATGAATTACATACATCTTTCTTGTTTGAGAGGTCTGAAGTATAGAATACGGGTATTCCTTAATGGAACTTACCCATCAAGGTTGTAACTCATGGCAGTCGTCAATCAAGTCACCCACATGACCAATACAATTTTACAACCATTTTTGAAGAGGTTGCTAAGTGAACATAGTGTTTGCGGTGAACTAGTTTTTGTCAGAGTATTTGCAACACCTCCGACCAGCACACAAGTAAATACTTCTGCAGGATTCATCCACATAAGAAAAACTTCTTTACATACAATACCATAGAGCAAAAGTCAGCATACAAAAATCAGGAACACTGAAGCAATATTCACAGAAGCAAGTAATTACAGAGTAGAGAGGTACAGAGGCCTAGGCCACAGAGGCCTAACTAATTCTTTATATACAGTTCAGCAAGTCAAAGCCACACCCAGACTCCAAACGGTCTCTTATGGCCCCATACAAACAAATACTATGTTTCAGTTTTCAACCAGTCCCCATTAGCTGAGCTGTTACCATGTTTATCCAAACAGTCCCCATTGGCTGACCTGTTGCCATGTCTATTCCAGTTTATGAACCTTATCCACTGACAGTTTTGCTAAAAACTGGTGGTAAATGCCAGTTTTTGGCAAAAAGTGTTGTAAAATGCAGTCACGTGACTGGAGGATGCTGCAGGTGGCTATAATTGTGGCCCAGTTGTGGAACACTCCAAGTGTGGTTACATGAAGGCGAGGAGGGACCCCGACTGTCATAACTTTGAATCTGGGTCTTAAGTACCCCAAGGGAGGTCCATTGTAATTTAGAACATTCACTAAGCGACCAATCGAAAGTGGAGAACTACCTGTAATACATGTTTTGATTTTTTTTAAAAAATATGTGGTTACACGCATGCGTGCTTGCGTGTTTCTAAGGAGTTTTTGATGGATTCCCCCAAACTGGCCAGCAGATGCAATTATGCTTTGTTACTTTCTTCACAATCCTCACCATTTTTAAACAAAGGTCATTGCAAGAGCCTGCTTTTTGTGGAAAAGAAACTTGTGACTAGGAAATACATGATGTTACTTTCCGCTTAGCTCTAGTTGAGTTGAAGATGTACAGCCTGGTTGCTTGCTTGAGACTCCCATCTCTGTTGGGTCTGTCTTTCATAGCCAGCCCTGCTCTTCCTAGCCCCCATCATCTTCACTGCAGGATGCTCCAGAAACCCAGGAGTCTTGGAAAAATCTATGCACTGCAGCCCAATACGGATATATTGGAGCTATGCAAAACAGCAGGGAAGTTTGTAGGATGCTCCAAGGAAGCTGAAAATATATCTGTTGCCGGGCGCAGTTAACCGTTCGTGCTGCCGTTTCGAGCTTCAGCATAGAACGAACTATTAATGACGTCTCTATTCAGATATAACTGAATAGCAATCAGAAACGCAGATCAGCAAGCACTCAAATTTCAGGTGCCCAAATTAGCATTTTGATGGTTGTTTGAATAATGAGGCGGTATCATTGCCTCCAACGAGAGTGGTTACCATGGTAACCATTGCTCCCTCCATTGTGCTGCTGTAGTTGCCAGTTTAAATATATATTTGAGAATAACTCCGCCTCGCTTTTCCTTTTCTTTTTCACCCTGTCATGACAGTGATGAAGCTGGCATTAAAAATGTAAAAATCAGACCATCGGAAGCTTTTACATTAGGTAAGCATCTGTTTGTGAAGTGTGCGAAGCTCAGACACTAATAGGGACACATTAATTTTCCTTCTGTTGTTAATAAGATGACCATTTCTGTTTCTCAGTGGAAGTTAATGTTGCAAGTTACCTTAATACCATTAGCATAACAGCCATTGCAAATCCTAATTCATCAAAATGAAAGGGAGGGTGAATTCAGCTCCCATAAGAGGGCAAGCAAGCAAACCAAACATCTGCTTGAAATAGGAATGTTATCGCTCAGACGGGGCAGGTCGTCCTTAACTTACGGCGCTGAAAAAGTGATTGATGACTGTTTTACCCAGTAAATGACATGCATTTATTTTTTTTTATTTTTTTATAAGTTTTTATTTTATTTTTAATATAAACAATCTTCCACTACATCTGGGTAGAAATATTTTGCAATAGTAATTAAAATTACAACTATATTTTTTATATTAATATTTTGCTAATATATATAATATGTCATTCATTACAATAATCATCTTAACATTTTAAATTCAATTCACCTATTTTCTACCTTCGCTACTTTTCATTTATTTTCATATTTATCCTTTTCTCTAATTTTCTCTACTTTTCTCTAATTTTCATATTTATCCTCTAGCCATCGGTAAAATAGTTCCCATATCATATAATGTTCAATTGGTTCCTTCTCTTTAATTGCAAGTGTTAATCTATTCATTTCTGCACATTCTAATATTTTCCTGATCACATTTTTCTCTGTGGGAATCACTTCGCTTTTCCAGTTCTGTGCAAATACAATTCCTGCTGCAGTTAATACATGAATAATTAAACATACATTCTCTTTACTAAAAGCATCAGGTAGAATCATCCATCTATGACGGTTGCAGTGTCCTAGAGTCTTGAGATCACCTTTTGCAATCTCCCAACAAGCAAAGTCAATGGAGAAGCCAGTTCATTTAACAACTGTAGTAATTTGGTGAACAATGGTGGCAAGGAAAGTCGTAAAACGGGGCAAAGCTTACTGAGCAAGTGTCTTGCTTAGTGACAGAAATTTTGTGCTCATTTGTGGTCATAAGTCAAGGACTATATCTGGGAAAAATGTGTGCTTGCACCTTGAGTCGATCACTCAGTACCCCCAAAAGGGAAAAGTATGTCTTTGTGGAAGGCCTGTCATGCTGAAAATATATCGCCTCCACAGTTAGATCTCCGCACCCTATCTCCAAATGTATTTATTAATCAAATTTATACAAGTAGTCCTTTAGAGTCACAACTATAATTGAATCCAGTAATTACAATTGTAAATTGAGATGGTTGCAAAGCAGGTCATTGGGTAACCGGACCGTATTTTAACAACCTTTTTTATGGTGGCCGTTAAGTGAATACCATAGTCATCAAGCAAACTCATTGTGCTCTATCGGCTGGTTTTGGTAAATGTGGGCCAGTTGCCAAGCACCTAAAATGTCACGTGATTACGTTGAGGAAGTTGTAAGTACCTTTCGGAGAGTCCATCTTAACTTCAACCGGTCATAAATAGAGGACTACCTATATGATCGCCCGTTTCTCAAGAAGGTTGTTCAAGAACAACGTTGGGAAAACGGAATGGGGCGGTATATAAATTTAAAAAAAAGTAAAGTAAAGTAAGTGTTTGCTTTCAAGCCCTGTTTGTGAACTTTTCAGAGGCTTTTCCTTGGGCATTGTGGGGTACAGGATAAACTGAGAAGGCCTTTACTCTGATTTTGTGGCTCTCCTTTTAATCCCAAAGGTGCTTTTTTTCAGGAGGCAACTGGACTTTCTTGTTTTTTCTTTGAAGACATTTCACTTCTCATCCAAGAAGCTTCTTCAGCTCTGACTGGATG
>JANHFL010000544.1:238079-250398 GCA_032468155.1 Oxyrhabdium leporinum
ACGTTCATCACTTGAGACTTTCAAGAAGAGATTGAACTGCCATTTGTCAGAAATGGTGTAGGGTCTCCTGCTTGAGTGGGGGGGTTGGACAAGATGACCTACAAGGTCCCTTCCAACTCTGTTAATCTGTAAAGTACATAACACACATACTGTATATGCAATATTTACTATATAGGTGGAAAAATGGAAGCATTGGCAAGGTGTTTGAGCATTTTTATTTATTTTATTGAAACTGCCAAATCAGAAAAAAATAATTGGAAATTATTAAAAGGTGTGAATGAGAAAACCACGGATGTCTCACTTAGGTAAGCTAAACACAAAAGTAATTTGAAGCAACATTTATGCATATTTCAACTATTACCTTAGTTACAAGTGATCTATTACATGCATTTAATTCTCAGAAGAGAGGAACCACTGTAAAGGGACATATAATAGATTATACATTTCTCTTCTAGATCTGTAAGATCACTTTATACTACAAGGAGGGTAAAAACCTGATTTAATAGCAATTCCATATATAGACACTGAAAAAGATTACTGATAGTTCTCGATTTATGAACATATTTCAGTCTGGAATTATAGTCTTAAGTCATTGCAGTCATAAGTTGAGGCATCACAGGACCGAATCCAATTTTTTGTCAATTTTTTTTTTGTGGTGGCCACTGACGGAAACCTGGTAGTCATTAAACAAGTAAGTTTTCCCTAGTGGGAACTTTTTCCCTGAAGTAAACATTGTAAATCAGCAATAAATGTTGCAAAACACAGTCATGTGACCACAGGATGCTGCAAATAGGTGTTAAGGTGAACTTCTGGGTGGCTTTGTCTTAACTTTGAATAGCCATTAAGCAACCAGATGTAAGTCAAATGCTACCTGTAATAGAGTTCAGTGGAGTTTATTCCCATCTGAATCTAGCCTAGCATTCTCAGGAAGTCTACCTCCCTCCCCTCCCTAAGATGCATACTCCTGAATGAAATCAGTACAAGAAAAAAACTGGAATTTATAACTTCAAGATAGATGAAGGCAGGAGCTATCAGGATTTCTTTACTGCAGACTGTTAGGTGAAATTTAGGTAGCTCTGGACTGATTGCACTTAGCTAGAACATCAAGTAAGGAATAGAAACAATGAGCATTAAAGCTTTTGTGTGGGTCTTGCATTTTCCTCAGTTAATATCTTATTTCTGCCTCCTTGGGTTCTGAATTGTTATTTAGTCATGATTCTTTGTGTCCTTCTTAAACCTACCTCCTAGATGTCCCTTCAATTCTGAGTTATTTTTCTGTCTTAGCTACTGATTTATCTCACAGTCAGTACTTCGAGATTTCTAACTAGCTGAACAAATATAACACAAAAAAGGGAAGGGGAATAAAACTTAGACAAACCACACTTGTAATATTGCATCCAGTTTTGATTGCCACAAATGTAAAAAAGATGTTGAGGCTCTAGAAAGAGTGCAGAGAAGAGCAATTGAGATGATTAGGGGACTGGAGGCTAAACCATACAAAGAACAGTTGCAGGAATTGGGTATGTCTAATTTAATGAAAAGAAGGACTAGGGGTGATATGACAGCAGTGCTCCAATATTTGAGGGGCTAACATAAAAGAAGAGGGGTCAAACTATTCTCCAAAGCATCTGAAGGCAGGACAAGAAGCAATGGGTGGAAACTAATCAAGGAGAAAACCAACCTAGAACTAAGGACAAATTTTCTGTTAGTAAGGACAATTAATCAGTGGAACAACTTGCTTCCAAAAAGTTGTGGGTGCTCCAATACTTTGAGGTTTTTAAGAAGAGATTGGACAGACATTTGTCTGAAATGGTACAGGGTTTCCTGCTTGACTTGGACTAGAAGACCTCCATGGTCCCTTCCAACTCTGTTATTCTGTTAGAAGTGTATCTTGGTGTTTTTGTTTATTGCAGCTCATTTAAGCAATAAGATGCATAGTATTCTTTTTTAGAGAAAAAAAACAATAGGGATTCCAAGGCTATTAAGGATTAATATGATGAGGACTTCAAGTGAGTCAATTGGGAATTACCCATAATAGCTAGGAATATTGGATCTGATTTAAGTTCTGAAAGAAATTCACTGGGGAAATGACAGCGAGATTATAAACCGTTATTAAAGAAAGTGGAAAATAGGTGTTGGAACAACTGGGAGTTTATTTAGAAATTGGTGCTTTTGAAGAACATGGCGGTAGTAATAAAGCATTTTGCAACTTCTTGAATGTGAGGATAAACGCCTACTTTATTTCAGAAAGGTATTGTTTTCTGAAACAATTCTTGTGGTTGCTAGCTAATTTAGATTTTGCAAGATGGATACCGAATCAGGAGACGATGCCAGAAACACACCTTATTTATTTGAAGTGTCTCCATTTCATTACTTACAGCGCCAGGGGCTCTTCCTTCACGGTGATGGTCTCTGGAATTTGACTTGCAAAGAGGTTGTTTTGTTGGGGTGGGTGTTTTATAGCCCTGCAACCTGTCTTTCCCTCCCCTCCCAGAGTTGCTCTATTTAGGCATCCGCAAGGGAAGCTTATCTATTAATGAGGATTAAATGCCTAGCAGGCACCCACTTCCCGCCAAGACAAAAGTGAGGAATAATTATCTAATTGAGGTTAGAGCAGAGAGTTTGTTATCTCACAAGAGTAAAAAGGAAGAGCGAGCATGTCTAAGAACCCTTTCTTCCAGGTGTTAATTGAAAAATGTAGGTCAATTACAAGACAGGTGTAAAGCTTGATTTCTTAAAAGTATGGATTAAATTATGTAGTTGTATTATGTCCTCTGATCAAATGTCCGTATTTACAAGAAAAAATCTATAGCTAGTTCTCAGAAAAAAAAGTAAATCTGTTCCAGACAACTACTATCTAATGAGTTTTTAAGGCATTGCCTCAATGAATCGTTGATTGTTATTGAATGCATTGGAATGGTGGGGCCTTCTGATATCTAACAATTAAAGGTATTTATAATGAACATCATTTTTTCCCCTCAGTTATAAAATACATCTGTAGAAAAATCTTTGTCCCCATAATATTCTGTAATAAAAACAATGATAATATTATACAGAAATCTAAAGAAATTTCCCATTATAGAGGAAAGATCGAACTGATTTTGGCTCACAACCCAAGGAAAAGAAAATATATATTAAGAACTTAATAAACTATTTGTCAAAAGTAAAACCTGAGAAAGGAAAACTTTTACATTTGAATGAAATCAAAATAAGAATAGTGGTTGTAAAAAAATAAGGAAAAAGACTACAAAGAAACAGTGAAAATAAAAAGGAAAGGAAAACCTAGGAAAGGAAAAGAAAAACTTGTAGCAATCAGAATCATATAAAAAAATGGAAATTGGGTAAAATATAATAAGGAGGAAAGGAGGAAGACAACTGATAAATGAACTTCTGGAAGAGACATCCCTGTATTGCAGACTTTCACTATCTCCCTAAAACTGAAACTCTAATCTATGTCAAAAAGTAAATTAAAGAAAAATCTGTGCTTCAAAATTTGATGTATAATAAAAGAATTGTCCTCTTGATGTTTATCTAATTACGGTGAAGACTGCTGTTGTATTTCAATCTCAGTATGAGTTTCAGATCTTTTCTCAGATAATTAACAGCAATATCGGGATCATAAAAAATGTTCTCATTCATCCAGACATAAATAAAACTGGCAGGATGAAAAAAAAAGTTTTTCACTTGTCTTCCTGTCTCACTAATAGGATTAAATTATTTGTGCTTTTTAACTACTATGGAAAGCAAACCTGAAAAATACATTACTTTTTTTCCCCTCCACCATATTCTAGAGTAGTTCACTTCCTGAAGAGATGCAAAATATTACACCGGACAGGTTTCTTGAGAATTCTAATTCTCAACTGTATTTGTCTATATTAAGATTAGAATCTTGGTGAATCTCAATACTGTATTATAGAATTCTTTGAAACTGAATATCTCCCCAAAAGACTCCTCTATTATAGCCATGAAGGCTACTAGTCCTCAATACAGGGGTGTCAAACTCACATCATGGTGGCGTCACGTGACGTATTGGAATTTTTTCCCCCTTCGCTAAACTGGGTGTGGGTGTGGCCAGCGCGTGACGCATCCGGCCTGCGGGCCGGAGTTCGACAGCCATGCCCATGAGGCTTAAAACTCTTCTTTTCCCAGAGCCCTCTCTTCTGCCATGATCTTTTTATTTTTTTAGTGTTTTATTGCTAGAACCTAGATCAGACTTGAGTATTTTATAACACCTAGGCCATCTCCAGTCCTTTGACTCTTCCTGTCTAGCCCACATGGATTCCTTTTATTTTGAAGTGAACTGCTATTTTATTTTCAATGTAAGTACATGCATGTGTGGGTATCCTGTGTACCTTCACAGCTCTATTGGTTCGGTCCTCTATATCAGTCTCAGTTTCTCTTGTAGCCTCTTGGGAAAATTAATTGCCCATTTCTGGCCTAGATTCTTTTTTTCTTCAGGAGACCATCAGTTCCCCAATTTTTGTTTTCTTTCTGTGTAGAATCAAATCTTCTTTCAGGTATGTTAATATTCATTTTGTGAGATGACTTCATATAGATTACACCATGACAAGATGTCTCAAAATTAATTACAGTAGTTCTCTTGGCTCCACTTTGAAGTTACTCTTTGCACTTCTCTTACCTCAATTGACCTTGTCAACCAAAACAATTTCCTCTTCTGTCTCAGAAAGGAAAATTGTTGAACTTTTTACAGCTGCTGAAGCTGGTAATTATTTTTCTATTTCTGCTTGAGGTGGTTCCATCTCACTAGGTGATGTAAAAGGTTAATTAGCATGTTGCTAGTTAGTCTTAACCAGCAGTTCAGATACTGTTTTCAAGAGCTCATGGAGAATCAGAGAAGCAAACTAGCTCAACATTTCCCCATCTTGAGCAGAAGTTGAGACCTGGACCCTTTTCCATAGGAAAGACATTGGTCATAGTCATTGCAGTTCCCCTCCTCTGCCTACCTATAAAATCAATACTGCTGAAGAATCCAATACCGACAAAGACAGATTTTCAAGAATGGGACACTTATCTCCCTCACCCAACAGTTCATTCAGTATTACTGTGGACAATTGTCGTCTTACTAGAAACTGACCCACTGTTGAGCAACAGCAACACAAGAACATTCATTTACAATCCGATCTGCTGGACCCTGGAAAGGGGAAAATGGTTCCAAGTAGAAACTACTAACACACGGTGGTCTGTCTTGTACTATCAGCTGTCGTCACCATTATCATCATCTTCCTAACATTTTCCTCGCAGGAGCAGCGTCTGTTTTTTTGGATCTGCAAAAGCCATCTTGCATGATCAAATGCAGCACCTGGGTCATCTGTGCATTTTGAAGGAGATGGCTCTACAGGTTGTGACAAGAAAAACAACAACAACTGACCGATAGGCTTGTCATCTGGGCCTGACATCAGTTGGCTTGGTCAATGTTCAGCTCATCACTTCCCTGGTGGGTGGGCAATATCCAAGTGGCACCGCTAGGAGGAGCAGACCTCAGCGCCCTGTCTTGTAGCATCAGTAATGAGAGCTTACTTGGAAGCCATCTTTTCAATGCTTACAATTAGGTACAGTATGGTGTGAATTTTTGCTTTCCTCCTTATAGAAAACTGTTTCTGTTAAGCTGCTGTTACATTTCAGCATCACTACGTGCCATGGAACATAGGTGTCTGTTGTTCAGAGACAATTGCATATCTGAGGTATTCATAATTTCTGCTAATGTTGACGTTCTGGTTAGAGGGTGCTCAAACTGCCTGCCTCCCAACAGAAAGTCAAGTCAACCAATCAGCATGCAATTAATGCGTAGTTGAGATTTGGGAGGTGTGCCCATCAAACCTTTTTGCAACCATTTGCAATCCATGCTTACCCATCAACTGCTTTGTAGCAAAGGTATGCACCAACACCTAAGTGCAGTTCTGGACAAGTTTAAATCAAGATTTGGGGACTTTTGCTACTTACAATTTCATTTTTCCTGGTAAAAAGTCGTGATGCTTGCATCGTGTTGTTATTTGTGAAATACAAGAAAACCCTTCCATTTTCTTGTGGGACCCAGACTAAAAGTTTGATGGATGTTAGAACAATTGGAAACAACTTGCAGCAATTTGAAAAAGACGGTTACTCTGTGTTTTCTAATTAGAGTGAAAGCAGGAGAGATCTCTGTGGGGGAAATAAATTATTTTTATGTATTACTGTAAACTGTCTAAACAGACCTGAATATATTACCAGGAAATGTTTCCTCAGGAAACAAAGAATAAATCTAACAACCATTCTAATTCCCAGAACAAACTTAAAATGCATGTATGTGATTTCATTTTCAAGGGGTAGGCAAAAGAAAATAAAAAAGAGAAAATCACATATACTGGAAATTATGAGGACTGAATATTAATGAGTTGTAAACAAGCCTAGCTTGGTGTGATATACTGTGAGTGATCAACAGCTTCCAATTAATACAGAGGCAAAGATGAGAGCTCCGGGATTGTCCAACCTGGGCAATGTTAAGACTTGTAGGCTTCAACTCCCAGAATTCCCCAGCCAGCATGTCTGGCTGAGGAATTCTGGGAGTTGACGTCCACAAGTCTTAAAGTTGCCAAGGTCGGACGCCTCTGCTCTAAGCATTAGTTTCTTGGTTCAAGGTACTAAATGTTTATAATTAAATGTGTCCCTGATTAACTTAAGTCATATTTTGTGGAAATAATCTTCTGGTAAAATCTTGGCTTTTTTCAGTAAATCAAGCCTGCAATTTATCAGGCTAAATATACTGATAAACTAGATTATCTTAACCAAGAAAGGAATGAAGTCCCACCAAGTTGAGAAAAGAGGAAATGTAGGAATTAGAGGTGTTTATGTGTCTGTGTGAAACAAATGTATGCATGCTCCTTTGAGTCATTCGCGACACCTAAAACTCCTGTATATATAATTTCTTGACCGAATAAAGTGATTGCTAATGATCCCCCCCATAAAAGTTGAACTGCCCCATAATTGAAAAAAACCTATAGATTTGACAAGCTACTGGAATGACAAAGTAATTGCATGCTGTTCTTTGAATTATAAAAGCCACATTTAAATAAGAACATGAACATTTGTTTTTGCAATTCATCTAATTTATGTGAGAAAAAGGCACCTTTATTATCAGTAAAACTCAACAGTTTTCTTATCATTTTTAGAACTTCATTGCTATTAACTGTTTCATAATCTACAACCCCAAATACACTCTCTCTCCCTCCCTCTCTCTCACACACATACATATATATGTAAATATATTATAATAGTTGTGATAAATTAAAACATTAAGGTTATACCATGATTTTATATCCAGCAGAGGGCAGTATTTGGAAGGTAGTTATGTTGACTACCTTTAGCAGACTTTTAGAAATTGAGTCAATTTTTTTAGCTTGGAAAATATTACATAGATTTATGTGGAATTTATTTTTTTCTATTCTATTGCATAGAATTGAAATAAATAATTTATACATACCTTACTATCAAACACATTTTAATCAGAACTATATGAAATGCTGTAACAAAAATAATAATCCAAAACAATCACCCTCAACTTAATGGCCTTTAGAAATGCTGGTCTCTTTCTCAAAATTAGCAATCCTTGTTGTCAATGTAAAGTACTAAGCGGAATTGACTGCTTCAGTTAATCGAAGGAAATCTTCAATGTTTAAAGTAAGCAGTAGTACTTAGCATTTCATGCTTGTTTGAAAAAGCCTAAAAATGTCAGACATGAAAATGTCTCTATGGTGTCCTTGGTGTTTTCTGACCTTGGTGGCTTTCTTGCAGAAGTTTCATTACCAAACTAGGTAACAGCCTCCATATTATTTTCTATCGATCCATGTCTATATAGATACCTGTAGTTAAGCCAGGTTTTAATTTTTCTGAGGTGGATTATTCTAGGGCAGTGTTTCTCAGACTTGGCAAATTTCAAATTAGGGACTTCAGCTCCCAGAATTAGCAGCTTTCTCAATAATAGCCAGCACACTTGAAAACATGCAGCCCTCAAAAGTTCAACTAGCCCTGCTTCTCTTTACATTTAGAAAAGTCTTCCATTGTGTTTTATTTCAATGGCCTCTGGCTATATAGTACTGAGGTTTTGGGCAGCAGATTAATTATTGATTCATTGATTGATTTATTGTGTATTGACTCTTAACAACCACGTTGATAGATTTTACCCTTGACAATCAGTCCCCAACCTGCTCCTTCAGATCTTCCAACAGGGTACTCATTGTCACTGTAACTAAATCCATCCACTTGCTGTTGGTTGTCTTCTTCTCTTTCTTTCTACCTTTCCTACCATCAGAACTTTATCTAGAACGTCTGTGGAGATTCTCAGTCATCCGGGTCATGCTTGTCCCAAAGGTGCTTTTTCAAAAGGCACCTTTGTTTTTCCTTAACGTTTCTCTGCTCATCCAAGAAGCTTCTTCAGTTCTGACAGTCAAAACTGAAGAAACTTCTTGAATGAGAAGTCAAACGTCTTCAAGGAAAAACAAAACAAAAAAGTCCAGTTGCCTTTTGAAAAAGCATCCTTGAGACCTTCTCTAGAATCTTCACGTATTGTAGGTGAAATAGGATAATTTGAGCCTGGTCACCTATTCCTTAAATTCTGGACTACTTTGTACACTGTCCATTTTTTAAAAAAAATTCTTGGTTGTCCATGGTATTCTCAGGAGTCTTCTCCAACACCCAAGTTCAAAAGCATCAATATTCTTTTTCATCATAATATTAATTACAGTTTGATAACATACTAACTTGTAGTGAATCCTTATGATTGTCTATATTAATAAACTGCTGCATTTTTGTGCATTCATATGATTGATATTTTGTGCATTTGTATGATTGGGATGATATATAATAGCTGTGAAATAAATAAATCTGAATTATACATTTTGAGGAGCAAACTGGAAATTACTGATAGGAATCAATAGAAGGATACTACAGTTCTGCTGTAATCCTTTAGGTGCCTTCACAGTTTTATTTTATTCTGCTTCTGCTCGCTCTAGTGACTTATTACAGGAAATTATCTTTCCAGTGAGATCTGGAAACTATTTGTACAAATGACTCTGACTAATTGCTCATCCTGTTGCGATATCAAGTCAAATGAATTTGCCTGAATACGTTCTGTATGGAGTCTTATTACTTATGCGGTACTATCTGCGAGCATGGTACTTTGTGTGAGAAGATAACTTCACTTGTATGATGGCTACTCAAGGTTCCATGGGCCTTCTGTATATATGAAGCCCAAATTATTTATTTATTTAGCATATGGCACATCATACATGGACTAGAATAGATATTAACATTTCATCTAGATTAGCAGAACACAAAATATAAATGTTAAAAAAATCTATGTTCAAAAACCAATGTCTGGGCCACCTAACCATTGAAGCACAGCATCATTTATATTTAAAACATCAGATTCTGGACTGGTAGATGCCCTCAGCTTACAGCCGGGCACTGTGTGATGTACAGTTTGATGTGGGACCCCACAGTCACACTGAAGGGAGGATACTATGCCCCATTTGTACAGAGAGTCCTGGCAGATAGCAATAGCACTTAGATTTATATACTTCTTCCAAAATTTGGACACTTGGCAACGACCATGTATTTCTGATAGTTGCACTGCCCGGAGTCATGTAATCACCATTTGTATATTTCCCAGCTGGCTTCTGACAAGCAAAAAGTCAGATTCACTTAACAACTATGGCAAGAAAGGTCATAAAATGTCATTTTATGTCATTATGTCATTTAAGAGCCTTGGTGGCATAGTGGTTAGAATGCGGTACTGTAGGCTACTTCTGCTGACTGTCAGCTGACTGCAGTTTGGCAGTTCGAATCTCACCAGGCTCAGGGTTGACTCAGCCTTCTGTCCTTCCAAGGTTGGTAAAATGAGGACCCAGATTGTTGGGGGCAATAGGCTGACTTTGTAAAACCACTTAGAGAGGGGTTGTAAAGTACTGTAAAGCGGTATATAAGTCTAAGTGCTATTGCTATTGCTATTTAGCAACTGCCTTGCTTAGCAACAGAAATTTTTGAGTGGTAAGTTACATAAGTCATAAGTTGACAAGTACCCATAATAAAGCTTTCCAGCCTTCTCTTCTGCGGTGGGGAGTAGAAAAATACAGGTAGAAAATTGTTGGCATGGAAGATGACTTTGATTCCTGGAAAGCTGTAGAGGGAAAATTCAGCTATTTAAACTGATAGTAATTTTAACATAAATTCGGGGTTGTTGTTGTTTTTGCCACCATTCCTTCTCTCTGGGATTGGATAGACTATGCTCTTTTCTTAGAAGCTGCTTATTTATTGTGTTAATATATTTTGTGCTCATTATATCCACAAGCATTACAGAAATTAAAATGCTGCCAATAATTGAAATCTATCAGATCTGCTCCCTGCTGTTTCACCAGCTTCCCTGTGCTGCTGGTATTCATGATAGACTATAATAGCTTCTGTTGCTAAGCTTTGACTTTTAAGATTAAGAAAAGTTCATAAAAATAGAGACTGAGATTTGGGAAGTATCTAAAACACCTTTCACCCAGGTGGGATTTAGAGCTTTTTCTCAACTTTGTTTTGATAGTAAAGGATGGGGGAGGGAGACAAAATAGAGGAGTAAACTCCTTGGAGTTTTTTAACAGGTTAACAGAGTTGGAAGGGACCTTGTAGGTCACCTAGTCCAACCCAACCCCCCCACCCCCAAAGCAGGAGACCCTACATCATTTCTGACAGATGGCAGTCCAGTCTCCTCTTAACAGTTTTGAGTCTGCCATGAGAGGTAGCTTTCCCATTGACCATGTTAAAAAATGTTTTGTTTTCTTTTTCATTGCTCGGTAACAATAAAAACAGTCTCCCAATAATAAGAACAGCCATTATAGAAAATAAATAAGGAAAATGCTTCCTAATTTGCCTGCAGATTGTTTTTTGTAGCATTAAGGAGACTCTGGAAATCTGAGAGTCATGATTGCAGTCATAGAATGTGCAGCAGTACTACTCTTTGTTCTATGTGTCCCATCTTTTGCAAGATTTGGTTATATGCTTTGAAAATTTCTTCATGGCCGGAGAATCTCAGAAAGGAGATATTCTTTCAGTGCCAAGGAGTAGCCTATATCAGGCTTCTGTTATTTGGGGATCAAGACTTCATCATCATCAGAATTGGAAGGGACTTTGGAGGTCTTCTAGCCCAATCCCCTCCTCAAGCAGGAGATCCTATGCCATTTCACACAAATTGATGTCCTGTGTCTTCTTGAAGGCCTCCAGTCATGGAGCATCCACAACTTCTGAAGGCAGGCTGTTCCACTGGTTGATTGTTCTCACTGTCAGGAAATTTCTCCTTAGTTCTAGGTTGCTTCTCTCCTTGGTTAGTTTCCATCTGTTGCTTCTTGTTTTGCCTTCTGATACTTTGGAAAATGCTGGTTTGGAAAATTCTGGTGCTTCTGTGCTCCCCATACTTGGATCTCTCTTTGCTCAATGCAAGTTATGACTTATCATGTCCAAAAATAATGAGTTTCTAATATACACCTTTCTCACTTGAGGAATGCCTAATGTTTTTATAGGACTGTGGAATCAGCAGTAGCCTATTCCAGAACCCAGCAAAACTCCATCTGACTATTGGGACCCTGGTTCTTCTGAATGAACAAGAAATCCAAAAGGCTCAGGAACTCCTGCAGAAGTGTAGAGAAGACCTTGTTGAGTAAGTAAAACAGAAGCTTGGTAGTAGAGGAAGCAGTTGCCTACATTTGTCCAAGAAGAAGCATTTATGGAGAGAATAGAATAGGAAAAATATAGAAATGTAAGGAATTGTAGCAAGCAGCTACAACTATTTAAAAACCAAGGACCCAATTGTGTTTTGCTTATGGCATCAGTCAACAGTCAAAGAATTCCTTTTGATTGATTATGTGCCATCAAGTTAGTGTTGATTTTAATGATAGTTTTTCTGTCCCTATTCTAGTTCTTCAAGTTTTCTTATGGTAGAATCTTTTTTTTTCATTTTTCATTTTTGTCAACATTCCATTCAAATTCCAATAACTCATTCAGCACACAGACACAGTTAGATCTAGGTAAGAATTTATTAAGGAAACCATGTTGCGCATCTGGGAAAAACCTGAATCTGAAGGCCCAGGTTTTTCCACACTCAAAAGAATTCAAAGATCCACCTCCAAACCATCATCAAAGGTCACATTCCCCAATCATCTTTGAAGCCAGCTTCCTCTCTCCTCTTGTCACTCCTCCAGGTGCTGGTCAGAATGGCCTTGACACAGTTGAAAAGAATTTTGTTTTGACTACTAATCCCTCTAAGTGTATGAGAAAGAACCCCCTCCCT
>JANHFL010000544.1:250498-272976 GCA_032468155.1 Oxyrhabdium leporinum
TTCCCCAATCATCTTCTGAAGCCAACTTCCTCTCTCCTCTTGTCACTCCTCCTCCAGGTGCTGGTCAGGATGGCCTTGACACAGTTGAAAATAATTTTGTTTTGACTACTAATCCCTCTAAGTGTATGAGAAAGAACCCCCTCCCTAATTCCCATGTGCTAATATGTGGCAGCCGCAATTATAATTTCCAAGGCTGACAATTTTATTATTAATCCTTGGGTACTTTTTTTTTGCAGTGATTTTGTGCATAAGCGAAGACTGATTTTATCCCATTGAAGTTCATGAAAAATGTGATTATCTTCACACTTTGTTCTAGCAGAATGTTTGGCAAATAATTCTTTTCACCCCAGATGGTTGTATATCCTTGAGATTCATTTCTTGAAAAAGCTGTAGGCAAAGAGCATTGGAAGTACACAACCTGTATAAGAAATCAGTCCTCAAACAATAGATCAGACGACTCTGAAGAGCAGAAGTTGTCATAAAACACTGCACAAAGACATGTGGTTTGAAATGTAGAATGGTAAATAAAAATCCTCTTCCTCCACCCTTCAGTGCAGTTGTGTTTGCACTATTTTTGCAAGAGCTTTTTGGTGCAGTGATTTCTAGTTTAGAATTTAGGATAGACCCCAGGTTTCCAAAATGAGCTCTTTTGTGATTAACCTATTTTTAAAATTAGCAGCAAAACTTCTGATGATACAAAATGCAGTTGTAAGAATGTGGATATGGCTAAAGGCAAGTCAACTGAAATGTGTAATGGGTGTAGTTACAGATAGTTCTCAACTTACAACCACAATTGAGCCCAAAATTTCTGTTGCTGAGTGAGACGTTTGTTAAGTGAATTTTACCCCATTGTATGGCCTTTCTTTCCACAGTTGTTAAGTGAACCACTGCAGTTGTTAAGTTAGTAAAATGGTTGTTTAGCGAATCTGGCTTCCCCATTGACTTTGCTTGTCAGAAGGTTGCAAAAGGGGATCACATGATCCCGGGACACTGCAACCGTCCTAAGTGTGAGTCAGTTGCCAAGCATCTGAGTTTTGATCACATGACCACGGGGATGCTGCAGTGGTCATGTGAAAAATGCCCATAAGTCATTTTTTTCAGTGCCATTTTAACTTTGAACAGTCACTGAACGAACAATTGTATAAGTCAAGGACTACCTGCATAGTGATTAAGGGATTGGACTAGCATTCATGAAATCCACCCTCAGTCATGGAAGTTCACTGAGGGACTGTGGGCATGTCACTTTCTCTCAACTCAACTCAATCTATTTCACCAGATTTTTTGGGAAAAGAGGGAAGGAAGGAAATCTTTGAAGGCTTGAGCCTGAGCCTGAGCCTGTACTCGTACTCACTGCCCCAGTGATGAACTAGATTCACCTATTCAGACAGTGAGCCTATGAACCATGTCTGGCTGAATTTCAGAAGACTTAGAAATGAAAGTCTATTTGAATAAACAAACCCTGGATGTCTTGCAGAAGGATCTGGCTCAATAAATAGCAACTAGGTGTGGATGAGGTAGCTGTAGCCTCAAGTATAAAACAAATTTGAGATTATCTTATTGTTAGAAGTTTCTTATTCAGTAAGCCATCATTAAAACAAGGAGCAGCTTAATGCAGTATGTCATCTCAACTCATCCAGTGAGGCTACTAGTGAGAACAATTAATAACATGAAGCCTCTCAAGTCTGTAGCATTCTATCCTGAATGTCAGGGGTAATGAACTATGGCCCCTTTTTCAGCTGTGGACTTCAACTCCCAGAATTCCTGGGACAGCATGGTCATAAAGGGGCCATAGTCGCGCCCCCCCCCCCGATATAGTACCAATGGCTCCGTTTACTGAAGCCATCAAATGGGCCTTATAACAGTTAAGCATAATTTTATATTTATGAGTTTATTATGCTGGTTTCTACCCTTATTGATAATCCTGAGTTATTAGTCTACTCCTTGATGCTTCTGAGTTTGATATATTGTATTTGCCTTCTTTCCGTCTCTAATTAAACAAGAGGCACTCTAAATAATTATACACATATAATTAAACAGAGCCACTCACAGCTTTCTAGTTTCAGGGTAATGTCAGAGATACGATCCATAGTGACAGCGTTGGTAGCAATAACAAATTTGGTCCGTATATTAAGGCCAGCCAAAATATTAAGACTTATGACCCATTTTGGTATCACAGGAGCCTTGTTTATTTGTTACTAGTTCAATTGAAATCAGGAGATGATACCTCAATTTAACGTGCATTCATTAGATTTTTATACCACATTTGTGGATAAAAATCTCAACCCTAGCATGCAAATAAGGAGAATAATAAATTACAAATGGCAGTGAATCCTTAGGGAAGAATATTCCAGAGGATAGATGCAGCCATAAAGAAGGAGATTTTTTTGTGAGTAACCATGAGATGATAATAAACAAGCTGAACAGCAAGCAACTAGACCTGTTTGATGGCCTTAGCAAATGTATAGGCCAGTAGAGGTGAAAACTCATTGAAAAACTTATTGTCCTTGCTCCTATAAATTCCCATTGATTATTCAAGAGCCTATTAGATTTCATAATCCCCAGAGACAGGCTGATCTTAATGGGGAGGATAGATACTGAGATCAAATTTCACCAGATGAGGCTATGACTTTGACACTGGAATAACTTTAATGCTTACCCATCTACCCCCAGTTATTCATTTGTGTTCTTCATCTCCCCAAATATTAAATTAAGGATAATTAATTTATTATCCTTTGATAATAAGGATCCTTTGAGATGGTCTCAGGATTATTGTGGTGGCCGTGACATGCTGAGATGTGCCTTGTGGCCTAGTCTTAATAAGAATTGATGATCACTTTTATTGAAGTTCTCCAGGACCATTTTAGAAGCCAACTTGCTTAGATAGGCTCTTCACTCAACACCACGTAAACATCCTCAGTTTGACTCTCTGGTAGGTGCTTTAGTAAGTAGGATGGCGTTTCAGTAGATTGCAAGAAATCTTTCCTCCTGTGTGAAATCAGAGAAGAATAACACTTCTAACCATATATTCTCTATTCTTATAATATTCGGTTCTCCCAAACAGTTAGCATCTTTATCACTAGTATAATAACATCTTTACCTTTCTCGACTCAGGTGTATCACATGCTTTTCACATTCATATACCAAATAGTGGAAGAGAGGAAATAAATAAAGCACAAATATTACACTGCAAAGTTTGTCAGCTGCAATCCCTTTGATTATACGAATTCTCTTAATTATGTGTTTTCAAAAATTAGAGATCCAGCTCTCCTTTAGTCCAGGGTACAAGTGGTGGGCTGGTGTGTGCACATGTAGCTCCACTCATATGAGTGGCAGACCAGTGTGCACACACATGAACGCCTGCCCACTGCTTGCACGGACTGGTTTCCCTCTCCCCCGCCAAGCTGGACCGCCAATCCGCAAAGTTTGGGGACCATTGTTCTGCCCCTTTGACTCTACTCTGCCAAGACAGGCTACCTCTCCTGTTATTTGAACTCCTAGCTCTTAACAAGAGGGGGGTATGTGTGTGTGTGTGATATAGCTATAATGCAAAGCAACAACAGCCACAAGGACAATTATGTCTGCAATATTGAAAAATCATTATTGCTAATGGAAAATAAATTGTAAGGGTCTAGCTGTGTGAATTTTGCTACCTGTAGAACTGCAATGGATAAAAACCTCCGCTTCTAATATTAGAAAATGTTGGCCTTTCAGTTTTATATGAAAGGTAATATAATTCCTTGTATTATTTAGCATTTCTTAATATTAATGTTGTGCAGTACCTAAAAGCGATGCAGTAGCTGTCTGGGAGGTTTATAACCTATATAATAACAGCAGAATTCCATTTTTCTTCTTACGGCATGTAAATGCTGAACGGACAACTCTAAAGCTACAGATATAGTCCAGGTTGTAAAAGATAGCAGTGGCATTTGAGTGACCTGGCAAAGGTCCCTGTGCCAAAGAAATAAATTAAATTTAATGCAATGCTCTTCATGAATATGACTACAGCAGCTCTTGAATACATGTTGAAGGATCACACCGTAGTAATTCTTAGAACTGTTATTACTATTGGTTAACACTGATATTACACATAAATTAGAGCTGTTTGAATAGTTGCTGGCACGGAAGGACAAAAAAAGTGACCTCACAACAAATATCCATAACTCAGAAATAGCAAAGACAAGTTTAGGAACCGAGAATGGGGAACATTCATTCTGTATGTTATCTCTAAAATATCCATCGACCTAATGCATTTCATGCAAAATAAACTTTATCCAGTATATACAGCTAGGGAACTAACAGCACTGAAACATATTCAATTGAACAGCAGCAGCAGGTTACATACCCCCTGGGCCTGTGGTACCTCTTATGTATAATAATGTCGAAGTAGCAAAATATGTAGTTTCCTGCTCGAGTTCAGAATGAACCATTTGGTATGTTCATCCTCCCCCCCCCTTTTTTTTTTTTTTAAATAGCACAATTACTGAAGGCAAACCGCTAACTGTGGAAATAAGAGGTATAGAGTACATGAACGATGACCCCGCCGTGGTTGATGTTCTGTATGCCAAAGTCCGCATGAAAGATGGCTCCAACAGGTAAACTTTTCCCTTCTTTTCTCTATAGTCATTTTTGGTCCTTAGCAGTATTCGATCTGAAATGGTAACAATGATGTAATGATACTCCAAGAGCCTCTCAACCTCTGAGTTCGATCATACCCGTCAGGGAACATTCCACCAGGCATCCAAGGGATGAAACTTCTGTTGTTCTGTATCTAAAAAGAGGCCGATGCTAATTTTTTACCCTGAGGTTCATGATGGGTCAGACATAATATTGAAAGGAGTAAGACATCTTCCCCTCGTGCAATTAATCAGAACAATTAATCAGTGGAACCTCTTGCCTCTAGAAGTTGTGAATGCTCCAACACTGGAAGAGATTGGACAACCGTTTGTCAGAAATGGTACTGGGTTTCCTGCCTGACCAGGGAATTGGACTAGAAGGACCTCCACAGTCCCTTCTAAGCCTGTTATTCTGTTCTGTTCCAATTGCTGTTTATTCTGAATGGTTTAAAAGCCAGGAACTTAGTACTTTAAAAATGATAAAATATTTCCATCCTCATAAGGTTTAATTTCTGGGCCTAAGTGCAAAAAATAATAATAATAAATACTTCTCTTTGGTCATGTTTGCATAGACAATAGCCCAGTTATTCAATAAGCGTTCCGGTATATATTCTGGTTTGTGCTTCTTCCTCTCTCTTATTTGGCTTGTTCACCTCAGCAAATAATGGAGAGAAGTTTCTATAACATGCACACAGGGATTTCTAATTTCACTCTCCAAAGGAGAGAGAATATTATTTATTTAGTATGGCACGTGTTAGCCAGGGATCACCAAGGTGGCTGGCTGCCTCTGTGAAAGGAATTTTTTTCAGGCGGTGTGTCAGCCTTGGAAGCCATAATTGCAAGGCCCTACGACTGCCACATGCTGACACGGTGTTATCTTACCCGTGGGACACCTGAATGCTGGTAGGCAGTCGGGGGAGGCTCTTTTCTTGTCCCTCCGTGGTTTATTTGCTTATGGGAATTGAGCTGCCGACCTCAGCGGTGCTCAGGCCTAGCGTCTTACCACGTGAGCCACCACGGCCCCAGGAGACAAAAATCAGAATGGAAACTAACGATAAACAGTGACTTCTGACTTTGACATTAGTGGCTAATAAACTAGATTCCTGATTTGCATATCATGATAAACAGAGCAAGAAGCTTCTATGGTTGGTTTAGCCATTTTCTCTGAAAGAAGGGGGCGAGTAGATGTAACCAACATATCATGGCATTTATACCTAATCAAAATGCTGAATAATTCTGTTTAGTTATGAAGTGTAACTGCAACCACTATCTGTACCAGATACTATTAACCTGTAATTACTCAGCTACCAACTTCATAATATTCTTTCTTTTGCTAAATTATGTTGCATGTTTTTTATTTCTTTACAAATGCAAAGTCTTAAGTATTATCTGGAAAGTCTTAAGTATTCTTTTCCAAATGTACACTAAATGTTTTTCTTCCTTCTCCTTTTTCTTTCAAATGTATCTGTAATTTTGCCCAAGGAAAAAAAATCAGAGTAAACAATGTAATCAGATTTTAGTACATCATTTTAAATTAAACTTTTGTTAAGATGAGAATTACCATATTTTACTTTGCTTCAGTTTTCTGCCTTTGGGCTACTTGTGTGATGTTCATAAAAGATAAATTCTAATCAGGGTTGGAATTTACATTTTTTTAAAAACTGACGTCCTTCGCATTAGATCTCTTTCAATAGGGAATAAGTAAAACCTGGACTCTCAGAGTATATGCATTAGTTTACTAAAGATTGAGGCATACTCAGTGGATTGTCTCTCATGGTTTATCTCTGAAATGAGTAAATGCTATGCATTATTGCAAAAAACACCTCTTTTTTTCTATCTTGTAATTAAAATATGTTCAGCTTACTCAACCATTCTATTTTTGGTAGTGTGAGAGCTGGATGTACTTTTGATTTTTTTGTTTCTCCTAAATACCCAATTCCACAAAATAGAAGAGTCTCATTTTCTGCCGTCGCCAATATTGGAAAATTTCTCTGATCTTTATTAAAGAAGGGGAGAAAGATGATGAGGAAAGTTATGCTGCAATGATTCTGATCCAGCAGGCCTCACATTATAATTTAATTTGCTTTATTTCCTCGATTTTATGGTGCAATAAAGTACGGCTTTATTTTATTAATTGCTGAGGTATCATACCACTTTTCATTAGGCAGGTCTAATTTCAACGATGTATCTGTAGAAAACAGGAGATTGAAATTGAACAGCTAGAAATTAGCCATCAACAGCCTCACGGGGTCAACTTAATGCCATTGGGCTATTGCATTAGCTCATCAAGAATTTATCAAGTAAATGGTGACTAGAGGGGAAGAACATGTCTTACTGGCTGTCTGCCTTAACAGGAAACATAACCAAATGAGCTAATTCTATTTTATTATAGGTTATATTAAACAAAATCTTGCAAGTCCGAGAGTACAATTTTCCTCCCGTCTCTTTTACCGCCAAGAAATTAGACAGGGTACCTTCTGAGCCTCTGGCTCACCCACTGTCCAGCTGGGGAATATGCTACCTATTATTAGACCATTACCTATGCAGGAATTCTGGACCCAGTCTCCCAAAGTCATTTTAATATATCATTACACTGTTCTCAGCAGTTAAGAAATGAAATGGTCTTGATAATCCTAATCCTTTTACCAAAATACAATTGTACCTTTTAGAATTCCTGTGAGTCGTGTATTTATTTTATCTTATCATTAGGCATATTTTTATAGCCTACATTTTGTTGCCTTTCTCCTCCCTTGTCTTTGTATTTATTCAGTTTGAGTCAAAGGAAAGGAATAGAGAGGGTTACTTAACTTGAGTAATAGTGTATTGCAACATTAACAACAAAAAGTTTTAGGCAAACCTTTTAAGAAAACTAATTTGGTATATTAAGGCACATACTAGAAACTGAGAGACTGTGAGTTTTACTTACACTTCAGCCATGAAGCCACCCAGGTGACCTTGAGCCAGTCATTCTCTCAGTCCTGACACAATGGCAATCGCCTTCTGACAAACCTACCAATAAAACTGTAGGGACCTGTTCAGTCAGTTGGCAACTGACTGAACTGCCAACACAGACTTGAAGGTATCTTCCACCACCACCACCCAAAACAAAAACACCCGCAGCCCCCTCTTTTTAAATAAAATATAACTCCCTGAATAAATTATAAGGAAAGCTTTCTATTTCAACAAAGAAGTTCCTGGAGCTTAACATTAAACTTTCTCCATTCAAAGGGCAGTTCTGCTCTGATACTACAAAAAGTAGCGAGTTCAATGGGACACCTTGGCTCGCCCAGCTCACAACATCATTTAAGCTGCTCAGTGCAGAAGAGGCAGAGGTCCAGTAGAAAAAACAATGTGGAAAAAATATAAATAATGCTAGTAATTATTAAGTTATACTTCCGTATCTGATTTCTTTTCTAAAAGACTTGTCCTAAATAGACTGAGGATAATAATGAACATTTGTAAATTCCTTTGAAAAGATATAGGCAGGATTAATTGAAAGAAGACTTTCACAGGAAGATGGCATTTGCATCTCTCTGTACTTACGATGAGATGCATTCAGTGGTTTAGAGGGAGGGGATATGATATTAATTGGCAAATTGGATTTGCTTGGAGAGTTCACTAATGAAACACTGGGAAGCTGGCGATTTTAGATCTTCTCGTTTTAGCTTCCTCTGGGGATGAGCTGCATAGAAGATGATGAAGTGATTTTGAATCTCTGGGATAATCTTAGTCTTGGATAGCTGGGCATGTGATATTGTAGAATCAATAAATTAGCATTTCCTGTCTCAGGTTGATTCATGGGATGAGTTTTATGGTTTTAGAGTCCAAAGGGAAAACAAAAATGAATTTGCATCCCAAATTAATTAGCAGTATACTCAACTGAGCCATGCACATTGATAGTTTCTTGGTCTAAATATAGTTGCTGCAACTTTTTTGTTGCTGCAGCTGACAGCGCTAATGAATTACAGCAGGAAAGTACGTTCAAGGGTACTCAGATTGGTTACATTGATATATTTTGATTTCCAGGTTTACACATAAAAAAATAAGACCGAACATTACATATTGGATGTTCGGGAAAAAAATCTTAAATAAGATTTAGAACTTTTCTGCCAACTGTATTTTGATTATCTGTCATGTTCCTCAACATAATTTCCAGAGGACAAGGCTGACAACAAACAGGATATGCACACAGACTGCCTCAAAGTTGAGGTCCAAAATTAAGATTGTCCTAAAAATCAACAGGTTTTATAAAGTAGTATTGACTGGATATCTTCCATCCAGTAGCATATCTAGAAATATTATTTATTAGAAAAGCCTCCCTCTTCTGAGAGTAGAACCTTCTTTTAAAAACATTAGTTTAACAAGCTGCTCACAAGCATCTCAGTTACCTGTCATTTATGCCATTGGAGGGTGACCACTCCTGCTTTTAAAACATACTTTTGATTCTGAGAAATGAATCAAATACACTTTTTTTCACTGTGAATTAAAAAATGTAACATGCAATCCAGATTACATATTTGCACCATAAAGTTTATGCATTTAGGTATTCTTCCCCCACTCAGAAATGCAAAAAGCCAGGAAAATACAGGATAATGGTTTTATAAATAAATAAATTTCATATCCATAGTTGGATTAAAATAGCTGGAATATTCTTTTAAAAAATCCAGTGCTTTCACATATTGCATATGTATGTTATAGTACAAGAAACTACCAAATGGTAGGTGTATTTTGGAAATTATATAAGGTAGTCCTTTACTTATGGCCACAATTGGGATCAGAATTTCCATTGCTTTACTTATGGCCATAATTGGGACCAGGCAGTTGCTAAGTAAATTGTGTCCAATTTTACAACCTTTTTTTGCCATGGTTGTTAAGCAAATCAGTGCAGTTGTTAGGCATATTCCGTTTCCCCATTGACTTTGCTTGTCGGGAGCTGGCTGGGAAGGTCACAAATGGAAGCACATGATCCAGGATACTGCAACAGTCATAAATACATGTTAGTTGCCAAGCACTGAATTTTGATCATGTGATTGTGGGGATGCTGCAATGGCTAGTAGTGCGAGGGCCAGTTGTAAGACACTTTTTCAGTGCTGTTGTAACCTTGTGCAGTTGCTAATTGAATGTTGTAAATGAAGGACTACCTGTACTTTAGCACTTTCTGCAGAGGAGGCCTTTAACACAGATGAGAAACCTGTGGCCACAGCATTCCATACAGCTCTTGAGATCCCCTTTGCATTCCTATATACCCTTCTAACATGGTTCTGAAGAGAGATTTTGGTTTCTGTAGTTTCTCATTGTTCTACAATAATAAAACCTTAGTGCAAATCCTCAAATAGGAATATCTTGCTTTAAACATCTCTCCGTACATGTGAGTTGTGCCTTCTACATACGTTTTGCTATTCTTGGTCTGTTAAGGAATATTAAGTACATCCTTTAGGCACAAAAACAACAGCTCACCATTAAGCCAAACAGCAAGTTATGTGGGTAAAAAGAACTGGAAATAAGAAAACTGGAAATAATACTTTTATCACATAAATAAGAACCAAATTTTGACATTTTAGCTTTTTTTTTTGTCCAGAAAGTGTATAGAATCCTAATAAATGCCATGGTATAGTTGATAATAGAAACTGCTGTATTATAAAGAAAGAAAACAGAAATAAACTAATTAAAACAAAAGTACTAAAACCTAAAAACAATGCTGTTAGATTTAAAATCAGAGAACAGTTTTCAGAAGCAAATATTCTTTCTCGGAAGAAAATATTCACATATTAAAAATTCCATTGGAGAATTTACTCGATTTATATGGGATCAATTTCAATAACCTCCGCAGTTTCTACATTCAAAGATAAAATAAAATCCCAAAGTAAAAAAAAACCCATGATTTAAAACATGTAAAGGCATGCTCCAAGGGGGCTGTGTTCATTTAGGTACATGTAGCTACTTCTTATTGGTATTTCCCCATCATAGTTTCTGGCAGGAAAATATGGCAATATTAACACAATTACCAAAGAGATGTACAAGAGTGATTTAATCCACTGAACATTTTATAAAATGTTTATAGAGGTGCTAAATAATTTACATGATTTATTTTATTTATTTATAACATTTATTGGCCGCCCATCTTACCACAGGATAACTCTAGGCTGCTTACTATTATAAAAATCTGTCTGTCTGTCTGTCTGTCTGTCTGTCTGTCTGTCTGTCTGTCTGTCTGTCTGTCTGTCTGTCTGTCTGTCTGTCTATCAAAAAATAAGTGATAAAAGAGAAAATAATAAAAGACAATAAAACCTACAGTAAGCACAAATCCACAGCAAAAAATTAACCGCATTATATAAATATAAACCTAAAACAGAGAGATAAGTTCTTAGATAAATTTAGATCTAAATAGCAGCTCAAAGATACTGTATATCTAAATGTTAAAATATGTTACTTCTTTTTTTCAAAAGCAAACAAGATGAAACAGAAATACACATTGGTATACATTTCAAAACCAGGAACTACCAGAACCAGGAAGCAGCAGAAAATTCTCTTGTCATTACCTGGACCTCAGAATGAGAAAATACTTGGGCAAGAGGAGGCTATATTGTAGCAGATGATCTTGGTATCAGGGTAGATACAATTGGAAAGCATTCCATCAGAGATCCAGAATCTTGCAATTTAATACAGTTTTAAAAGGTAACCTGAACTGGGACTGAAAATAATTGGAAGGAGTGTAGGTGACTGATTTGCATAACACGATTGCAACATCTGGTCCTATTTAGATTGACTTCCATCTGGACCAGACACCTGTTCTAAGCATGCCAGAACTAAATAGCCATGACAATCAGGTACTGAGCAGGCAAGTGGTCCTTACTGAGCATTTTGTTCCATAAGTTATTTAAAGTCTCAAAAGCTCTTGCAACCCATTTACTTCCAGTGACAGGCTATCCTAATTGTTCCCCCACATGGAAACTGTCACTGTTAATTTATATCTCAAGCAGAAATGAACTGACAATTACACATTGTAATTTTTTCGAATATTATTCTCTCCAAATAGAAAAAAAGTCTACTCCGTATTCTGCTCACATGTTAAGACTGCACGTTTGCAACAATGGACAAATCTAGTAAAATAGGAAGAAGCTAGGAGCTAGATCAGCACCCTGGACAGTTCTAAATGTGCATTCATTGAAATCTATAATACTGAACAGGACAATCTGCTCAAATGTTGAGGTAGCTTGTGAATTTTGGGAATTGTTAACTTCTCTCAAAATTTAACTTTATATAAATTGAAGCGGAGTGGATTAGGAAAAACTGTATCAAATAAATGCCTCAATACAAATAAGAAATGTGATTTTTTTTTGTTCCACTTTTAGAGGTTACCTCTCTTTGCTTAAGAATCCATTGATTATGCATTATTGACAAAATGGGCAATTGTTTAATTGCTTTGTATTAAATTTGGCTTATTGAAAATAAGTTATCAATAGCTGTTATAATAAAAGTATTTGCTTTAAAGTGTCCTACTGATTATATTTTAGAATTCGAAATTGGGCTAAGCAACATTGCTTTGACATTACCCTTTTATTCTATATTGTTAGCTTCCCTCTATTTTAAAAATAAGGAAATTAAATCTTAGTACACACTAAATTAGGTTGCAATCCTGCCAAAGTACTATTGAATTGTGTAAGATTTACTATTGACTAGATATGGATAGGATAGCTTATATGTGGTTAATTAATATCATCAGGAATGAAAAAGCTCCTTTTTCTACCTAAATTGTTCTTTAAATTACCACCTACAGCACAATAATTCTTTGAGAGAATTTCTTAGTAAAGAATAATATATTTATCTATACAGATAGTCCTCGATTTACGACATGCAGCCCACAATTTCTGATGCTAAGTGAGACAGTTGTTAAACGAATTTTGCCCCATTTTACAATCTATCTTGCCACACTCGTTAAGTTAATTGCAGTTGTTAAGTTAGTAACAAGGTTAAGTGAATCTGGCTTCTGACTTTGCTTGTCAAAAGATTGCAAAAGGTGATCACATGAGCCCAGGACACTGCAATCGTCATAAATATGAGTCAGTTGCCAAGCATCTGAATTTTGATCACATGATCATGGGGATGTTGCAACAGTCGTAAGTGTGAAAAATGGTCATAAGTCTCTTTCAGTGCTGTTGTAATTTTGAACTAAAGGAACCGCTGTAATTCAAGGACTACTTGTGTTCATAAGTAAATGCAGATAGAAATATTCACATCATACATTTTGAATTTTTAAATGTTTTACATGCATCTATTCATATACTCAAGGGAATATTAGGATTTTATATGCCTAAAGAATAGGGCCATGCATATTATCCCATACTGGGTTCTTTCTGTATATTTCAATCCCAATCTGCCAACCAGATTTGCTTGAAAGTTAAAAACCACTGAGATTGGGACCCTCCATAAACATGATTCTCTTTTCAGTAATCTTAAAAATAGTAACATTGATCTGTCTTCATATATTCTGACAATAGGTATCTCCTCTACATTCATAAATTTTCTAGTTCCCCTCTAATTCACTTAAAATGTGAAAAAATATGCTTTAGAGACTCATTGAGATTTATTTCCACAGGGGACAATACAATCAATAATAATTGTGAGCTTGATTTTTAATACTTCAGTGTATACTCAAACTAATTTACAATAGAGGTTTACTTCATATATAAGATTCTCAGGATGTATCTTTTAAAAATATAATAGAACATCTATCTGGATACTACCTTTACATATAGCATTCTGCAACCTAGGAGATAAGGTGACTTGATTCCTTCTGTGAGACTGAGACTTGGATTCAGAATTTGGAACAACCAATCAGCAGATAAACTGTATCCAGCATGCAGGAGATGGCTATTATCTACCATCAAGCTGCCATAAATACAAAAGGAAAGCTAAAAATATATACTGTAATTCACGGACCTAAATTTACCCATCCATGTACTACTTACCAAATTACATAATAAATAACATGAGGATATTTAGCTCATTATCAAGTAATTAAATCAGTTGTAAAATGAATATTTTCTATCATGTCTAAACTAATTTTACAGATAAATTATATTAATATCATTAAGGCTAAATTTTTATACACAGCTAGAAATAAATACCATTTAATTCAATGGGATGTACTTTTAATATGTTTTAGTAAACATATTAAGATTGTATTACTAATTTCCTACTATTTCATAGTTTTCTGAAGTAATCAATTGCTAAAACTTTGAAAACTAAGTAGGCCAGATTTACTTTAAGATAAATTGGTAGATTGATTCTGCTCAAGGAGTACTACTGTCAGGTGCAAAAAAACAGGGCCATGTTGAAGTTCAAATTAATGTAATTTCTTTCGTGCCTATGTACAGGAATCTATTCAACTAACAATTAGCACTATTTTGACACTAGGTAAGGGTTAACAGAATTCAAGAGAGGGTTTGTGATGGCCTCCTCAGACACTTTCCAAGATGCCTCTCTGGATGCCAACTCAGAAGAGAATGAGCCAGTCCCAAGCACGTCAAGGGGAGAGGTGCCAGTGGCTCTGAGCCAGGAGCAACAAGTGCAAGCATGGCAGAGTGGTCACAAGAGTAATCAGAGGAACAGCCAGATGATCATGGGTCAGTTGAGGCACAGCTGCAGCAGGACAGCCCTGAGGCTTCAGGTGGAGAGAGCATGAAGCTGCAGACAGGCCAGCGAGGAGGAGGAGGAACTACTTCCCCACCCGATCTGAGAGCATACAGGGCATACAAGAGCAACAGAGATTGGCCTAGCTATTCATGAGGCAGCAGTCTCGCCCCTCTTGATGGGCTACACCAGGCATTGGCTATTTAGTGCAGCAGGGGAAGGGGAAAAAAGAGTGGTGGGATTCAAATAATTTAACAACTGGTTTGCCTGGGGTCAGGTTGGCTGTCGTGGGAGGCGTGACCCATCCCCATCCCTCAACTCCAGCGCACATGTGGGATGAGCCTCCTAAGATGGCCAACCTGACCCTGGGTGAAATCAGTTGTTAAATTACCACCACCCCCATCAAAGTGGATCCTGGGCACTGCGCTGCAATGAAGAAACGGGCAAACGAGCAGCCGGCACAAGGGAAGGAGGAGGGAAAGTGGACTTCTCCTTCCCTCGCACCAGCTGCTCCATTGCCCATTTCTCCATTGCAGTGCAGCGCAGTGCCCAGGATCACTTTGATAGTGGGGGAGTGGGTAACTTAACAACCGGTTCACTTGAACCGGTGCTAACCAGCTGAACTAGAAATGACGCTAGGAAGAACACGTCCCTTTTGGAGTCTAGTGTTTGCCAATTTTTTAGTTGAGCTTCCTGAACTTGACTGTGGATTTTAGACCCTGGATTTGTGCCTTGACTGTTGGACCTGCCTTTCAGATTTGCCTTTGCCTTGAAACCTGTTCTCCAGACCCTGGGTGGTGGACTTGATCTTTGTACCTTGCCTTGCTTCTAGTTTGTCTTGCCTTGTGGACTGCTCTAGCTTTGTGGATTCCGGAACTGAGCTGGGAATTTGTTGGGGGGGGTTGCCTTGATGCTGGACTGAAAGACTCTTGGAAAGGCCTGGAAAGCTTCAATAAAACCCTTGAATTCTCCGTGCTGTGTGTGCATGTAAGTTGAAGGGGAGAGGGTTGGACTTAGTATATTTGTGGCTACATAGAGATTCTAGGCTGATTTTTCTTTTAACTCCCGCCACACCAGCTTCTGCCACTCCTCCCCCTGCAAGTACTTTCCTATACATACTACAAATCATTTTTACTGTCAATCAATATAATCTAAAACTTAGATAAAATTATAACATTCATATTATGGTCTGGTAAGTAATAGGCCAATAGGATTTCCAATCAAGATTGTGATTATATGACTTGATGTGAAAATGTAGAATAACTTCACATAAGATCATTTACATGTATGCCAGACTCAGAACAAATCTCCAAACTTGATTACTGCAGGGTTATACAAAAAGAATAAAATGTATAACTATTCCCCAACCATAACCTATTCATATTTAAGTAGATTGGAATTCCTCTTCTTTTTTATTATCTTTCTATGAAATAGTGGGTCTCTTCACTGATAACAAAGGAATTTGCAGGTGGTTACTTATAAAATTGACTCCTGAATCCTTATCAGTGTAGGAACTGACAAACTAACCAACAGAAAAGTCTTAATAGATGAAATAGAAATAGCAGGAATATTGCAGAAAACTAGGTACATAAAATTGAAAATCTTGATTTCTAAATAATAGAAAATAATAGTTCCATTATCTGGAGTACTGTACCTATTCTGGGACCATACTTATTAATGGAGATGTAGGATGTGGTTAAATTTCAATCAACTGAGGAGAAAAGGACTCTTGAAAAATCTGAAGGAACATCACACAGAAGAAAATCAAGTTTTGTCCTCTACTGTTCCAGATTTCATATCACCAAACAATGTATTTAAATTATAAGAAGATATTCTAGCTTGATGTTTGGACATATTTCTAACAACATAATGTGAAAAATTATCTAGAGAGATGATAGGGTATTTTTATTTGGCCATCTATCAGGGATACTTTAATTTGGATATCCTAAAAAGCCCCTTTCCAACAATAAGAATCTGAGGTTTTAGGACTGAAATCACCTTGATATAATTTAATTTTAACTAGAGTGGTTCAAGAGAGGTGCTTACAGCATTGCCAATCAAAGGAATCCTGCAATTATTCCATCCTTCACCTGACTCTTTCTGAATAGAAAAAATTGACAAAGTATGAGAGATGATAGAAGGGATAAAAATAAAAAATGACATCATTTTGTACAAATATATGAATGAAGCAAGTTACTAGAAATTCAGCCTCATCTGAAAACTTCTTCTTTTTTAATTTTGAATACAGTGTATTGTCAGGGCATATCATTTACAGAAAGACAAAGAAAAAACAAACAAAAATATTGTTATGTATACTAATAACAATAGTAATGGTTTAACAGAATAGTTTTAACTAGTTTTCTGTTATATTAGCTTATTTACAATTCTGTTACTTATATTGGAATATTCATAATTATAAACCACCTTTATATTTAATTCATACATAGCATTAATCTTTCTTTATCTAATTTTTACCTCTTATCTCTAACCATTCATAAGTAATCTATTCCATGTTAAATAATATTCTGTCTCTCCTTTATCCTTTACTTTTAATGTCAGTCTGTCCATCTTTGCAGTCTAATATTTTCCGAATTACATCCTCTTCTGGTGGAGTGTTCACATTTTTCCAATATTGTGCAAACACAATCCTTGCTGCTGTCAATACATGCAAAACTAAATATATAGTTCCTTTATCATAGCCTTCCAGCATTATACCCAACAAAAATATTTCTGGTTTCAAATCTATATGTTGCTTAATTATCTTTTCCAACCATGTATGTATTTTCGTCCAATATCTTTTTTCCTTTAACACAAGTCCGCCACATATAATAATAAGTACTTGGGGTCTGATTACATTTCCAACATTTGGTGGACATATTGGTAAACATTTTTGCCAATGTTGCTGGTGGCAAATGCCACCTATAAAACATTTTATAGAGATTTTCCTTGTATGCAGTAGCCATTGAGATGACAACATTTAAAAGAGTTGGCCCACTCTATCCAATCCGATAGGATGGGCAGATTTCTTTAGAGAGAGTTGCTATTGCAAAAAACTTGGATCCGTGCCATATAGGGATTTTAAGATAATAATTAACACCTTGAATTGTGCTCTTAAGCTGCAATATTTAAATCTTATCTTTTGTGGCAAAGTTAATGCTTTTAAAGTGAACGTAATTTGATATTCTATTATATAGCTTGTGTAGAATTCATATACATATATCTGCAAAAAAAATCAAAATTTTAATACTGTCGGGATCTCCATCATCGGTCTGGTGGCTTGCAGGGTTCCTGCCATCAAAGAGGAAGGGAGGGGGAGGCATTTGGGACAATCCACACCTGTGTATCTAATGGTGGGAAATTGGGGAGAGGGAAGTGACAAAGAAAGAAGACCAGATCACCAAACCAGCTTGTACCAGGATCTTCAAGACCATTTCCCCTGAGAATGGGATGTTACCAGTTTCACACCTCAGAGTTTCTCAAAATGTTATACTGGCATCAGTAGGACTGGTCATGGGGGAGGGATTGAGAGTTAGAAAGAATAGCTTTGTATTTTGCAAAGGAACACTGGATTCTGCCTGACTTTGCAGCAACCAGTTTCTTTCAGTAAAAGTTCCTTTGCTTCAACTAAATGGAGTCACAGGTTTTACTTTCCTGAGAAAGCAAACTGGGGCAGGTCTGACAGATACAGTGTTTCATATTTTTGTGGCAATCTTTTATTCCAAAAATACCTTTCAGAAAGACTAATTTGTCTATTAAAGAACTTGAACTTTATGATTTTATTATGATGGTTCATCGCACAGTTACCCACATGTTCAGATTGGATTTGGCACTTTTATCCACTTATTGAATCCTTCCCAAGAACCTGGGATAGGAAGATATTGATGTTTTATGGTACTAGAGATATCGTTACAGGATTTGAGTTGTACTGAGTAAAGCTTCCTTTTGCAGTTAACCAATGGTGAATTTGTCAATGTCGATCAAGTGGTGCTCCAAGGCACCTATTACTATTAATACTACCTCTGCTTTCTTTTGCCACAGTAGTTCTATTTCTGTTTTTCAGGTCTTTGTATTTTGTTATCTTCTCCACAAAATACAAAGAATTGCAACAGAAATAGAAATTTCATCAGTGCAATGGTGTAGATGAGAGTTACCTTGCTGTATTTATAATCTTTGCAGGTTTGAATTCTATGTTGTGATTGACTGCTTTTAGGGAAGCATCCATTGATTGGTGGATGGATTGTTAGTTCTAATTGATCTGCCTTCTCAGTTTATTGTGAATGGTTTGGATCTTGCATCTGATTGGCTGGTAAAATACATTTGGCTCTGTAGTTTGCTTTTGGCTTCCAGGATTCTCTGACTTTCCTATTGTTTACATGGCTGATAATATCTATACAAGTTATCCTTGAGAAACAACAGGCCATTTAATGACTATTCAAAACAATGACCAACACCCCAAAACTACATACAAGCTTGTTTCAAAGTTATGACAGATGAAATGTTCCTGCAGTCATTCACAGTTACGACAGACCACAGTGATGCTGCAGTGCCCTTCCCTGCCTGTCTTCCCTCCCATACCCTGTAGTGCTTAGGCCTGCTCCCCATGTCTCCTGGAAGCAGCTGCCATTTTCAGCACTCCTAAAATAGCAGCTACAGTAGAACCTCTGGTCACGACCATAATTCGTTCCATAACTTTGATTATTTCTTCGTCTTCTAATTTTTCATTTTCAGGAATTTTTGGGCCAGGTGTTTGATTGCCACCTGAGTATGTGTTCGTGACCAGATTCAAAAATTTTGTGAATTTTTTGGTCGGAACTTGATTTGGTCGTGGTCAGAAGCGTTCGTGACCAGAGGTTCTACTGTACTTACCAATCTATGGCTATGATAAACTGGTCCTTAAGGCAGCTTCAGGACGAGCTTCCCAAACCTTTTCCTTGCTTAATCTCCTTCCTCCTCCCTCAAGCCCCATTTCTTCAGTAGAAAATCAAAAAGCTGAGAGGGACGGATTTGTAAAACTCCCCCATCCTTCCCAGTTAGACGCTAAAACTAAACTCTCCCTCTCCCCTCCAACCAATATCCCTTTTTAAAACCTTACCTGACTGATTGACTGTCTACAGTGGGCAGTCTACAGTTTAGCCTTTAAATCATACCTGGATTCTACATGCAGTCAGGTGGACAACTAAAGCCCTCAAAGTCCCAGTCCTCCATTTTCTGGCACAACTTTTAAGGTTCTTTTTAAACTTCAGGGGAAAAAGCTGTAGAAAGATTTTCTCAGTGGAACATCCCACAAACTTTACATCATATTGCAACAGAATGCTCCCCTCAGAAGGTTCCCTGGATTCCTGTAAGAACTACATTATCTTGTGGGCATCATTCATGTTGGGTGTTTTTAAAATAATTAACAGAATAACAGAGTTGGAAGGGACCTAGGAGGTCTTCATGTCCTCCTCTGCTATACCATTTCAGACAAATGGTTGTCCAATCTCTTCTTAAAAATCTTCAGTGTTGGAACACCCACAACTTCTGGATGCATATTGCTAATTGTTCTGTCAGAAATTTCTCTTTAGTTCTAGGTTGATTCTCTGCTTGATTAGTTTCCATTCATTACTTCTTACTCTGCCTTCAGGTGCTTTGAGGGGAGGGATCTAAAACAACTCACCACGGACAACTTGCTGCTGGATAACTCACTCCAGGACAATTCAGTGCTGTATTAATCATTTCATTCAGTTACTTTTATTATTGGTGGCCATGTTTCATTGAAATTATTATAACTCTTGTATTTCTAGATTCTTTGTTTTATTATTATTGATCATGGTTCCATTTAAATTAATTTAACTTTTGTATTTGTTTAATTGTCCTGTGGCAAGTCCCACAGCGAGTTGGCTGTGATCAATTGTCTCATGGCCAATTGGCCATGGCAAATTGTCCCATTCCAGTTTAGAGAATAGGATGATCCCCTCTTCTATGTGCAGCCCCTTAGATATCACTCCCAGTCCTTCTTTTCATTAAACTATATATACCCAATTCCTGCAACCATTTTTCATATGCTTTAGCTTCCAGTCCCCCAATTGTCTTTGTTGCTCTTCTCTGTAGTCTTTCTGGAGTCTCAACATCTTTTTTATATCATGGCAACTGAAACTGGATATAATATTCCAAGTGTGGTCTTATGAAGGCATTATAAAGTGGTACTAGCTCTTCATGTGATCTTAATTCTATTCTTCTGTTAATGCAGCCTAGGACTATGTTGGGTTTTTTGGCAGGTCATCTAAATCATTGATGAAGATATTGAAGAGTAATAGGCCTAAGATACAGCCTTGGGATACCCTTCTGCATGCTTCCCTCCATGTACATGCTGTTCCATTAAGGACTATATATTGAGTGTGGTTGGTCAGCCAGTTATGAATATGCAATTAAAAAAACACACTGCTTAATCTGTCTTAATAAAAGTGACATTTACAAGTTATCCTTAAATATACAGCAATACTTCCCTTCCAGATAGTTACCTATAAATAAATTGAAGACTGAGGGTGAAGGTTCGTTCTCCGAGCTTGTGATTTCCAAACGTTTCGTTACCAGGCTAGGTAACATCTTCAGCAGAATTTAGGGGATGTTAGTGTTCTTCTATTTATAAGGGTGTTGGGTGTGTCAAGTGAGGTGATGGGTCAGCTGTGAGTCATCAGTGAGTCTTGTGATGGGTCTTGTGATAAGGAGATTATATTAGTTCAGGGTCATTGGGAGGTGAATTGTTGGTGGTAGTGGTTGCATGGACAGTTGTTTTGGATTCTGAGAGGTTCATAGGCTGGTTGTAGGTCAATGTATCTGTTGATGGAATTGCTTGTGGAGTGCCAGGCTTCGATGAACTCATGAGCATGGTGGATGGTAGCATGGCTGACACCAAATAGTATCAGTTCAATCGGAGCAACACAAAAATCATCGGCCATGCTGCCATCTGCCATGCTCGTGATGTACAACCAGCCTATAAACCTATGAATCCCTCAGAATCCAAATCAACTGCACAGCCAACCAGAGACAGCACTGACACTCAACCAACCCATACTGACTCCCCACCAGCAGTACATGACCCTGACCTCATGTAACCTCTTTATGACCTGATGTAATCTCCTTACCACAAGACCCATCACAAGTCTCACTGATGACTCACAGCTGACCCATCACAAGACCCTCACTTGACACACGACACTTGAAGCCCTTATAAACAGAAGAACACTGACACTGACATCCCCTAAACTCTGCCGAAGATGTTACCTAGCCTGGTAACAAACATTTGGAAACACAAGCTTGGAGAACAAACCTTCACCCTCATCCTACACCTGAGCTACAGATATTTGCCACTATTGCAAAATTATAGTTCTGCTTCTGTTTTGTATAAGTTGTGGAATTTTTTAGTTACTGAATGGTGATTTTTTTTTTTAAAAAGATGCAGAATTATGTTGCAAAAATACTGTTCAGTATGCTTGTGAGAATCTGTGGTGTGATATAATCAAACTCATCTTTTCTTCATTTTCTCCCTTGGTTTCTTATTTAGAATGTACTTTTTTCCTTGATTTAAAATACTTTATTTTAACAAGTAGTAAGATAACATTCTAAGGACTTGACTGGTTAAGGATTGTGTGCATTTTTACCTTCCCTCTATTTTCTTGGCCTAACAGCAGCAACAGGAGATTTTAGCAATGAAACATCAGCAGGAGCTATTGGAACACCAGAGAAAATTAGAACAGCACCGGCAGGAGCAAGAGTTGGAGAAACAACACAGGGAACAGAAACTCCAGCAGCTTAAAAACAAAGAGAAAGGAAAAGAAAGTAAGTAAAAGCATGCTAGGTATTATGCTTATGTAATAGACATATTTCTCTGCAACAAAAATATCAAAAAAGAACTTGTACTTCCTTGACTGCTCCTGCCCCTTTAACTTGGATAAACTAACTGAGAACCTATTATATAGATCAGATTGAAAGGTATATACACATTAGAACTGCAATCCCAGTGTAGCCTAAGGATATTCACCACAGTGTCTTCATGCTGCACCTACAGATCTGTGTCTGCACAATCTACCTTTTTAATATATTCCAAGTTTCAACTTTTTTGTGGGATTAAGCTAGGAGTGGGCTGCAAAAATTTCAGTAACGGGTTTGCTGCCCAGTTGCTGGGTGGGTGTGGACATGGTGGGCGTGGCCTAATCAGCCTCCTGCACCACAGTGGGGAGGGCGTTTTCACCC
>JANHFL010000544.1:289006-299035 GCA_032468155.1 Oxyrhabdium leporinum
GGATTTGAACCGCTAGATTGAATCAGCAGAAGTGGCCTGCAGTTCAACACTCTAACCACTGCGCCACCTAGGCTGTAGTAACCAGTGTTAAAAGTAAGGAGAAAGATTACTGAGAGGTCCTTGGTGCTCTCTAAGGTTGGTTGTGTTCTTGCAGACATTTCATTACCCAATCCAGATAATATCATTAGTGCTGCATTGATGATGCTATCTAGATTGGGTAATGAAACGTCTGCAAGAAAACATCCAAGCTTAGAGAACACCAAGGACCTCTCAGTAATCTTTCTCCTTACTTTTAACACTAACTACTAAACGCCAGCTTAAACACAAGACCTTTATCTTACTTCCATAAATGTTTGAACTTGGAACACCCTGTGCCAGAGAGCAGCTTATTTGGCCAGCTGTTGCTAGTAGTTTCCCTTGTGTTTAACACAAGAATGAGATCTTGAAAAGGTCCCTCCTAGTGGATCTAGAAATTGAGAATGAGTGTGTGAGAAGTTATTAATTGTGCTTCCGTTACTGAAAGTTAAATTCTAACTCTATGTGTAATAGTCAGCATAGTATTTTGTCCCTATGACATCATGCCCTTTAGTTTAAAGGCTTCCAATTTATGGTTCTTGTTATATTTGTCTCTCCTTGAAATTTTCCCATTTATTCTCAGTTCTTGACCTTAAAACTGTACATTCCTTTCGGTTCTTAGTGAGGATGGTGTTAGTGTTCTTAGGGGCCGTGGTGGCGCATTGGTTAGAATGCAGTATTGCAGGCTGACTCTGCCCACAGCCAGGAGTTCGATCCTGACTGGCTCAAGGTTGACGCAGCCTTCCATCCTTCCGAGGTCGGTAAAATGAGGAATCAGATTGTTTGGGGGCAATATGCCGACTCTGTAAACAGCTTAGAGAGGGCTGTAAAGGACTGTGAAGCGGTATATAGGTCTAAGTGTTATTCCTAGTGCTGCATTGTCCTGCTGAAATTTTTCTCTTGGCTTGGTTTAAATCTTGCATTTCTGTAATGTATTTAGAGTTTTGATCCCTCACAACTGTCTGCTGGAGAAAGCAGAGAAAGAAAGTAGATTAAGATGTGGGGGAAAAAATCTGTCCATATGGATGAGAATATGCATGTTGAAGCAAAAGATTATCTGCCAAATGTTTTACAAGAGCTAATGAGTCATGGCCCATAGCTATGATACTCTGCCGTGTTGTAACTTCCATGTTAGTAAATAAAAGCAACCTAGTTGTAGGATACATTTTAGTAAGGCATTTATTTTTCCAATGTCATATATCTCTATAATCCATAAGGGAAACAGCCTGGATCAAAATACAATAGTTAAATTATCAACTGCCTACATATTAATGAGCGGATTTAATTACTTGTGGTAGCCCATCTGACAGGGCAATGTTTTATAGCATTCTACCATGACCAATATTAAAAGAAAAAAATGATAATGCTTAGCTTGCCTAATGATGAACCTCACAGGCTACACTGCCTGATCTTCCAACTATTTTGTAATGCCCATATTGTTAACACTAGCTCAGGTGTCTATACTGGATGGTTTTGATGAATTGCGACATCATAAATAAATGCTAAGTAAGGATTGTCTACTGAGCACAATCAAGCTTGTGGCAGCAACGTTACGGACCGGTTGTGAGTGGTATACTTTGCATAGATCTAGGAACGGAGCATTTGCAAAATCCATCTTTGCTGTCTCTTTGCCACACTATGGCAGAGATAGGGAATGAAGTATCGCAGGCTAATTCTGCTGACGGCCTACTGAGGTTTGGCAGTTTTGATGCTGACCGGCTCAAGGTTGAACTCAGCCTTCCATCCTCCCGAGGTCAGTAAAAGGAGGGCCCAGATTGTTTGGGGGCAATATGATGACTCTGTAAACCCCTTAGAGCAGGGGTCTTCAACCTTGGCAATTTTAAACCTGGTGGACTTCAACTCCCAGAATTCCCCAGCTAGCAAAGTCTAAGTGCTATTGCTATTATCTTCTCAGTTTTGGATGTTAAGTCAGTACAGGTAGTTTAGGTTTACAACAATTTGTTTAGGTTTACAACAATTTGAAGTGACAATAACACTGAAAAAAAGGGAGTTACGACCACATTTTCACACTTAACCACTGCAGCATCCCCAAAATTCAGCAACTCGGCAACCGGTTCATATGTATGACGGTTGCAGTGTCCCGGGGTCATGTGATCCCCTTTTGCCACCTTCTAACAAGCAAAGTCAATGGAGAAGCTGGATTTACCTAACAAACATGTTACTAACTTAATAATTGCAATGATTCACTAAACAAGTGCGGCAAGAAAGGTCGTATAGCGGGGCAAAATTCACTTAACATTGTCCTGCTCAGCAACAGAAATTTTGGGCTCGATTGTGAGCGTACGTCAAGGACTATCTATTGTTCCCATCTAATTAAATAATTTTTCATGTCTCTCTTGCTCTGTGTGTGTGTGTGTGTGTGTGTATGTGCGTGCACGTGCGTGCGTGTAATGAAATCTATCCTTTGATGTAGCTCTTAATTCCATTAAAGGAAGAAGTGGATTCATCTCTCACCATAATAGCATTTACAAACACGTCTCTTAAAAAAGATAATAACAAAATGGCTACCATTTGATGTTGCAGAGGAAAAACAGACCACTTTGTTACATTATTTATGAAGCAGCAATTGTTTATCCTTTCCAGAAATGTAGATGTTTAGGTTTCACTGATTGGGGCCATAACGTACGCAGGATGCAATATATCCCACAGTATTCCTTCATAATGCAGTGATTTCTCAATTACGTAATTAAAATAAGATACATTGCTTGCCGGCTTACTTTAAAAGGTGGGATATAGAACAAAGTGGTAGAAGAATGAATGTGAATTACGTTTTGTACCGTCACTGACTAAAAACATTTGGTTAGAGAATAGCATTTTTTATTAGAGTAGCTATGTAGAAGAAGAGAAGGGAGAATAGTACTATCAAAGATTGTATCCATTTCTGATCTCTACATAATTAAAGGGTTTTTTATTGTAAAGAACATTCAAGAAGTTGCGGTAAGAGATTGCGGCCTAAAGAAAGAAACACAATTAATGCTTGCATTATGCAGAGACAGGGAGGTTAAAGGGGTGGATAACTATATAAATATTACAGTAGAATTTAAATTTTTGATAGAGGACTGATTTAAATTATCTGAATATGGAAGAACCTTAAAGTGGTAAGAAAATGAGATAATTCAGAAGAGAAGCTCAATAGAATATTTATGTCATTTAAATGACAGGAATGCAGAAGAAAGATTGATTTGAGAGAGATTTCAGAAAGAATTAAATAAGACCTTCATTAAAACTATATATACAGGGAATTTTTTCTGAGATTGATCTGAGTGATAGTGTCCTGTATTATTTGTTCTCCTGTGATAATTACCTAGAACCAGATTGTTTTGAGATTATCACTATTTTATTTTCGCTAAGGTTATCGACACAGAAATTCCTAAATTCTAATTCTAATTTTCTTCATATTCTCTTTACTTCTGGAGTTTCCTTTCTGAAATGTTTCTTAAGCAACAAATCATATTTATCTCTTTTTCAGCAACGCTATGCTATAATTAATTTATGGTATCCAATAGAGCTTAAACAACCAATGCACTTTGGATTTGAAATAGAAACAAAATTTGGGGAAAGTAAATAAATTGTCTTAAAGGTTCTTTATTCATTTTTTGTCATCCAAATTTAAGTGAAATATGATTGTCTAAATCATATTTAGACTAAATATTTATTGTTGGACAAAATATTTATTGTTTAATTAGTACCAACGGTACCATTTTATACACAATTTCACTGATGGTACAGATATAATGATGTGCACAATTCCTGATGCTTCTCCTTTGAATAGCTTTACATAGCACACAATGTATCTCAGATTTTTAGCGCTTACCTGAAAGTGTTATTTGATTATTGTCTGCAAATAACCTTGAATACATTTACTGCAGAAATGTGACAAACATGCCCCATGACAGGCATATATATAGTAAGAAACATTGGACAGGTTTGTTTTTTTAAAAAAAAGATAGTGACTATGAGAAAAGCCATTTATATTATTTCATCTGAAACCCTCATTAGGTATTTTTAGCTCCTTACACTGGTTAGTCTTGAAATAAATCTTTTTCATAGAAAATGAAAACAGAGGCACAAACATACTGATCAGCGGTATGGAGGCCAAGAAAATAAAACTGCTTTGTACAGACTATCAGTAGGACAAAGTTACAACTGTCTGTGGAACAGAGAAATATTATATATGACCATCAGAAGTTACAAAAGCACTGTAAAAAGTGGCTTATGACCACTTTTCACACTTATGACCTCTGCAGCATCCCCATGGTCATGTGATTTATATTCGGATGCTTGGCAACTGACTCACATTTATGAGGATTGCAGTGTCTCGGGGTCACATGATCTCCTTGTGCAACCTTCTGACGAGCAAAGCCAATGGGAAAACCAGATTCATTTAACGACTGTGTTTCTAATTTAACAACCACAAGGATTCCCTTAACAACTGTGGCAGGAAAGCTCAGAAAATGGGGCAAAACCCACGTAACAATTGTCTTGCTTTTAACAATGGAAATTTTATGTTTGTAAGTCAAGAACTGCCTGTAGAGGAAACCATCATGGCATTCGTGTAATGGCTTTAATTGATAGCAATTATTAGATAGCAACCAGTAGAAGCTTCTTGCACTTTGACAGCTGTCAGTATCTTATTTAAGCATCAATCTTAGCAGCAATGTTCAAGATGCATAAAACCCAATGCAGCATGAAAGTGAGCTTTCAAAATCACAAATATTTCTTGTCATCAATTATTTTTCAGAAAGTACCACTACTGTTTTATTTAACATTGAATCCAAAGAGTGTACCAACACAAGTGATCAGTTTCCCTTGCTCTTGTGATGCTGTGAATGGGCTAATAGTCTGCCAGGAGGGGATACCCTCGTCTGCCCTATCCCCCCAAAAGGAGTAGACGGGGTATTTCCAAATTAGGTAGTTTAATGTTGAGCAAAGGCCATGTCAGATGAAGTTGGTTACACATGTGTTGGTAATCAACAAGTCTGTATTCACAATCTATCCTTATTTAGGAAAAGTAAGTTTTTAATTTAGAACTAATTGCGGACTTAATTGTCTTTCATGCTGCGGCACTAATGATGCGTGTGCAAAATGGCTATCCCTTAAATTAATAGGATCGACACTCCAGTTGCTCTTAAGATTTGTTTCTCACCTCTTTTACCTTAGAAAGAGGTGTGAGAGAGGCAATTAAGTAACAGTTCATACCAAATCAGTAGATAAAAACAAAAACTGAAGAATCAAATAAGCTTAAACCTTAAAGATGAAGCAGTTTTGGTGAGTTGTTTGTGATTGCAGAATGACAACATTCCGAAACTTTTCAAAATGCTCTGGGGTAATCATGTACACAGCAGAGTCTCCATTAACACTTCAATACTCTTGTAATAAAATATGTATGCTTAGAGATGCTCCAGATTATAGCTACTTAAAAGGCTAATTCTAAAAAAGGAATGTAAAAGGTTGGATGGGAGTAATTATATGCTCTTCTTAAAATTGAGCATGTTTCATGCTTTCAGGACTTCACAATAAAGCCATATCATAGCTCTCCAAATTTTCATGGAACGCTACTCATTACTAGAAATGTATTTTGAGATAGTTAGTGCCTTCATTTTTGGAGACCTAATATATCTTGTGAACTGAGGATGTTGCTTTTCTGTGGCACCTGTTCATTACTGAGATAGACTGATAGAAGACTACTCAGTTTCTCTCAGAGAAGCTTCTCCAGTATTGCAGAGTAATCAATATCTGAAAAGAGTGTCCAAGTTTTCCAAGGAAAGTCTGAAATCATTTGTTTAAAGCAGGGATCACCAAATTTGGCAGCTTTTTAAGACTTGTGGACTTCAACTCCCAGAATTCCCCAGCCACACATGCTGGGAAAAACTGGGAGTTGAAGTCTACAAGTCTTAAAGTTGCCAAGCTTGGAGACCCCTGGTTTAAAGCATGGTCGAGGAAGTCAACAGCCTCAAAGTCACAGGAATGAATGGGCACTCTTAAAATATGTATTGCATCACACAAACTAAAAAGGAGTGGGGTTTCAATCACTTTGGTTGTGCCACCATTTTGCCAGTGTTGACGCACCAAAGATGCTGCTGAATATTTGTCAAAGGAAGGGCAAATCAGCAAAAGCATACCAGCCAAGCTGCTTGCAAAGAACAATGGTTGGTCTGGAGAATTCTGGGAGTTGAAGTCCACACATCTTAAAGTTGCCATGTTTGAGAAATGTTGGTATATCTCAGGGGTGTCAAACTTATATTGTCACAGCGACATCACGTGACATATCGGGACTTTTCCCCCCTTTGCTAAACCAGGCATGGACATGGCCAGCGTGTGACACCTCCAACCCATGGGCCAGGAGTTTGACAGCTCTGGTCTATCTGGACCAAACCAAATGTTACTGTGTGAAGCATAATGTTTACAAGTTGGATTAATCTCTGAGAGTAAAGTGCATGTCATTTACTAAACTGGTAAAGGTAAAGTCATTCTGGGCCATTTATCATAGCTTTATCCCAGAGGAGACAGTTTGTGAGGTGTAGCCACCTGATCTATCCAAGAATTTATGGAAGACAACTAAGATTTCAAACTTGGCTTGAGAAGATAGTTGTATCTTCCAAAGCAAAATAGAATAGAAATTCTACTGCATGCAGGGTTGCTGGTTTGTTTATCAGTATAGCAATAACAAGAAGGACTTCTACTAGCAGAAACCCTAGCAGAAATTCTCATTTTATGCAGTTATTGTAGACACTCTTCCAGACTTAAGAAAATAGTTAAACAAGTGAAGTCAACAGGTTGGAGGCCCTTTTTACAGCAAAATCATATTTAATGTATGCCACAGTGACAAGATTAGATGCATCACGCGCTGGCCATGGCCACACCTGGTTTAGCGAAGCGGAAAAAAAGTCCCGATATGTCACATGACAACACCATGATGACGTGAGTTTGACACCCCTGTCACAGAGATGAAGGGATGGTATTCTTTCTTTTTTTCTCCTTTGTGTGTAATTCCACCTTTTTGTGAGATGTGTTGGTACATCTTAATCAGAGAACACCTGAGTCGTCATTAAATATTTGAGTTTGTCATCTGGCTTTGAGAAGCTGTTTGAAAAGAAGCCAGCATGGTCATTTTGATAGAAAGTGAAATGCATTTGCAGGATCTTTTGCTCTGGATCTGAATCAGCCACGTCCTCTTTTTATGATTGCTACTGAGAAGTTTCCAGGCACCATTAAATGATGTCAGATAATAGTATAGCAAAGCCAGGAATCAAACTTAGTTAGAAGAATGTATGTATTTTGCCAGTGGAATGTTCTTGAAAACATATTTTGAATGTGGAAAGAGAAATCAGAATCTATTAATTAAAGTCTTTTATTTGTTCTTTTGATGATAAGTTGATTTGAGTACAAATTTATTTTTCTTCTAACATGAACCATTAAGGAAACTGATCTTTGTATGTACGTGTGCAAGAGAGAATATCAATATGCATGTTTATTTCTATCTGATTTATATCAGGAGTGGATATAATGCAATCATATTTTAGTTGTCAGAACCTTTTAGTTGAGGAATGTTTTATTTTGAATATATAGCTGAAAATAACAAAGAGACTGATCCTCAGAAATCTTGGGGATGATCCTGGAACTTGAATAATTTAATTTGAATAAAGTTTCCCAACCTGGCAACTTTAAGACATGTGGTCTTCAACTCCCGGAATTCTCCAGCCAGCTCTAGAACTTTCTGCTTCGTGTCATCTAATAAGCGTGTTGTTTGGTTGCTTAGTCATGTCCATCTCTTCATGACCCATAGACTATAAAACGCCAGGCCCACCTGTCCTCCACTATCTTACATAGTTTGCCCAAATTCATGTTCATTGCATCAGTGACACTATCTAACCAACTTATCTTCTGCCATCCCTTTCTCCTTTTGCCTTCAATTTTCTCAACATCGGATCTTTTTCCAATGAGTCCTCTCTCCTCATTTGGCGGCCAGAGCATTTGAGTTTCAGCTTCTGTATCTGTCTTTCCAAAGGTTGACTTTTTAGGACTAATAAGCAGGAAAGGTCCCTAAATATATTTTTGCAACACTAGTTTAGTAGAAAGGGGACAGCAGACCCTGTGGTTACAATCGCAACAATATTATTAAATGCTAATTGTTTATCCGCCATGTATATTGTATTTCCTATTGCTTTTTGTTTTGTGTATGGGTTTTTTTTTTTCATTTAAACCATTGTCACTGTACATGTGAGTGTGTATAAACTATTTTGCTTTATGCTTAGGTTTAAGTGATTTTCAGATTCTTTTTCACAGCTTTATAATTCTAGGAATAAAATACTGGCTTTGTTTCATGTAGCAATTAAGGTTCATTAGCAGAACTGTGTGGTACAGATGGCCAAAACATACTATGTCTGCTCCCATCTGCTTCTTAGCCAGGCATGTCCATTCTATTGCAGTCATGAGCTGTGAAATTCACCCCATTTATATCACTCAATCTTCTTTGTCCTATCAATCACTCTGATTTATTCCCTATCCCAACATGCATTCCTTTCCCTCTCCTTCTTGCTCACACAGTATCAATATTGTCAGGACCAAATGTGTTTCTAAATCCATATAATTCCCAGAGGACTGCCACCATGGTTCTTTGTTCTTCCTGACCTTTCTTTGATTTAAACTGGCCTTAGCTCTAAAAGATAGACGTAGTTCAGCTACTACTAAGTTAAAAAGAATGGTCAGCTGATAGGGTCAACATTCTCTTTGTCGATAAATTAGAACCAAATCAACTACCAGGCTCTTTAAAGTTGTGTTCCATATTGTAAGACTGTCATGCAGTATTTAGTCCAGTTTTTGTACCTGTCAAAATCCCAGTCTGAATATCACTTCATTAGGATCCACCCTCTTCTCTTTTTGCCAGAGTGGCAATATTGAAGATTATTTACTAATTCTCATAGGAAGAAGCAGTTAGAGGCTTATGAAAAACATTCAAATCGATAGAAAAATATTGGTTGCCTTCACTTGGATAAAGAAGAATTAGAGTCAGTCAGTATCCCTCATAAAAATACGGCTCTAAAACGTGCAGCTCTGCCCTTCAGAACATAAATAACCCCCAGTAGATATTCTAGGGGAAATTAATGTGTTGTGAGAGAAACCAAAGGTTGCAGACAGGCAGAAAAAAAGACCTTTGTTCTTTTCTGGTGAAAAAGTGTCCAGCCTGACTGGTGGAGCTCTCCATCAAGATAGAGACAGACTGAAGGGTTTAAACGCCTGAGGAGACATAGTCGAGCCCACGTCTGTTTGATAAAAATTCTCTCTGAGTGTCTTTGTGTAGATGTGTCATTGTATTCAGATGGGAAGGGCTCTGTCTTTGTGTCTCCAGCACAGAAGGGCCTATCTGTGTGTTTCAACTGTCCCATCCTCCCTCATAAGCAAGTCTAAGACTTCTTGCTGTAAGATTGAATTGATATCTGGAGGAGATGCAGGATTTGAGATCCATGAAGCATCTGATGGCTTTTACATTCAGATCCTAAAACATTCTTCTCCTTGGGCCAAGTCCTTTGCCTTCGCAACAGTGATGAGGGACTTCACTCTTGTGGAAGAACTGTAATTGCTAATAGTTTGTGTCTGCCAGACCAAGGAGAATTTTGCACCATTAATCTCCAGGAATTCCTATTCTAAAATATAGTTGGTATTTTTTTTAAAACAGAAGGAATTCTCTCTGCACTTGCAGGCGGGAGTGTGTGGATGAATATGAGAACTTCATCATCATAAAGAAGTGATAATGCTCTTTTTGGAGGGTTGTTTTGCTTTTTGCTGTTTAAGTGCAAAGCATTGCAACTAATTATTGTTCACAAAATATTGAAAATTTACATTCTTGGCAAAGTAACTCCCTCCCTCCCTCCCTCCCTTCCTTCCTTCCTTCCTTCCTTCCTTCCTTCCTTCCTTCCTTCCTTCCTTCCTTCC
>JANHFL010000545.1:0-10053 GCA_032468155.1 Oxyrhabdium leporinum
GAGTGTGCGTGAGGGAGTGAGAGAGAGAGAGAGAGAGAGAGAGAGAGAGCGCGAGAGAGAGAGAGAGAGAGAGAGAGAGAGAGAATACAAATATGTTTTAGAGGGCTGTAGAACTTCATATGAACATCAATGAATCTCAATGAAATGTCCACTTTGTTTCACTTCTGTCTACTATACAGACTCAACCTTGCCCTAGAGCTCACACTGTGTCAGAAAACTGAGTGACGTCTCTCCTGCAGGGCTGTGACTAGAGAATTCAAGTATGAGTTGCAGCAAATCCTCAAGTACAAACCCATTATTCCTAAGTTGCGTTAGAGTTCCCCAAGAAACATAGGGGTGGCCAACCAAGAGAACCTTTGGTGCATGTTAAGGACCCCACACCCCCAAATAGAGGCTTTCCATGTGTATTGTCAAGAATTCCACAATACAATGGGATTCAGATTTGGTGGCTCGTGCTGAAAATCTTTCAAGCACAGGGTCTTAGTCAACACCATGAGTAATCCTGGAGCCACACAATCTGGCGCTGTGGTGGTAAAACTAGTGCTGGGAAAAGAGGCATATAAACAGACATTTCCTATACATTATTTGATTTTATTTAAGTGTTAGTCATAAAGTATGATCACAACAACGTGTCCTTCCATAGGACCCTAGGAATTCATATTTTGCAAGGATTACATTCCTTTAGAACTGCAGTAAAAGAGAAGATACAATGGTGAAGGAAAGCAGAAAAGAAATGTTAGTCTGGTGGCTGTACTGCTTTTTTAAACTCAACTGTAGATAATAAATAATATCAGCTACAAAACTACAAAACCTATAATAAACTGTAATATCCATTCCTTCTTTCCAAATAGAGGATGAGTGCCATGTCTTTTTCCAAGAGGCTGATTTCATTGATTTTGATAGAGAAGGAAGCCATTTATACAAATGTATACTTCATGCCTTTTTCTAGTCTCTTATCTATAGCCAAGAACAAAATATTGCATAGAAAGAAATTATTATTCTGCTTCAAGAGAACGCAGGAAATAGGAAACCCATCCATGATTTATTTCAATATCGTTGAAATATTTTGTTCAAAGGAATTTTAATTTGTACTAGATTCTATTAAGTGTAATGAATTTCACCAGTGTATCTTTAGAATAGCGTTTCAAATCTACTATGGGGCTGATGTAAACACATTTAACTGATGAACAGCAATAATGAGATGCCTCCTTATAATGTACAGGACTTGATTAAGCCAACTATAAAACTACTATTACTGTGTATTTTAATTAGGAAGTCTAAATTGATTTTTTTTTCTTTTTTCAAACCTGAATAAATCATCTCGCAACTCTTGGAACGTTTTTAGCTTAATAGGCTTGAGTAGCATGGCAGAACTTCTCCATCACCAGGTTTACTGATTTTGCTTGCTCTTCTACAACATGCTTCCCTGGATAGTCAGGTGTGTGGATTAGCACTACAAGAGGCAAAGAAATTGACAGGGGGAAAACGGAGGAGATCCTTCTGATCCTATTTGGGGTCCAAATTGGCTCCAATTTCAATCTTTTTCCTTCTGTCCCAAAGGTGCTTTTTCAAAAGGCACCTAGACTTTCTTTGTTTTTGCTTGAAGATATTTTATTTCTCATCTAAGAAGCTTCTTCAGTTCTGAATGAATGGTGGAGAATGGAAAGATTTATCTTCCTTGCAGTCATCTGGTCGTTAGCACTCCTTCTGAGAGTTATTGAGGCCACTTGGAAGTTTATCTGTGCCTCAGAGTCATCTGAATAATGCAAATGGGTGTGGAACCTTCTTGGAACTGCTGAAAAGACTGTGTTGTAAACAGGAGATTGGTGTCATATTCTTCTCCCTGTGTTGAGAATGGGCTGCTCAGTTTTAACATAGATGGCCTCTTTGAGTCCTCTTTCAAACCAGTGGTCCTCTCTGTTCAGAATGTGGACTTTGCTGTATTCAAAAGAGTGACCTTTGTCTTCCAAATGCAGACTGACTGTTGAATCTTGTCCTGATGGTTTTGTTGCATTGTGAAGTGGTTATTTTGTGAAGTGTCCCCCCCCCCTTAGGGGTCAACAACACTTCTAGTCCAATGATTCACTCACCCTGTTTGAGGATATGAAAGAATGAATGTGCAGGTTGCACATACACACATACACATTCTAAAAGTTAACTGAACAGTCTTTTCCGGCATCTTTCTTGATTATATTTTCTCATTTTTATCCTGAAGACATCCGATAGCATGTATTGAATGTGGCAATGTTATTTTCGGTAGAAAAACAATCTGACAGTTTCTTAGCAGGAGACAGATTTTTTCCTTCTTCCAAACATGTTTCTAGAATAACAGCCTTAAGTATTTCCACTGACAGATTACATCTTCTATTTTTTCTGTACTTGCTAGTAGACTGGAAGCACATTATGATTGTGAGGGGAAAAAAAATCCACTTATCAGACATGAGTGTGTTTTCTTGGCTGTATTTTTATTTCTTTCAAGGCATGCATACGCCACGATCATTATATGAAATGCTGATTAGGCAAAAACGTGTGAAGGGGTTGCAAACATTTTGCTGTCTTTGCTCTATCTATTCCAACATCTGTCTTAGGCTAGTTTTCCATTTAGTTCCTTGCCTTATTCCTTAAAAACAAAATCTAATATTCTGGGAAGTCCTAGATCAGTTTGTCATTGCAAGGTCTTGTGGTTCATGACTGCTTGCGGTTAAATCTGCTGAGCACTCACCAGCCCCTTTAGTGTAAATCTTGAGGATTTTAATCATGCTCATGACTTTGTTCTCTTTTAATTTTCTCCACTTTGCAAAATTGCAGTGATTTCACATGTAAGACCTCATAAGACCTCATATGCATAGTCATAAGACCTTCTCATTATCCTTCTCATCTTTCCTATTACCTTCTCCTATTGGTGTCTATGAATATCACTTTGTTGTTTGTATGTGCACTGAGGGCTTATGCAGTGGAGACAAATTTCTTGTGTGTCCAATCACACTTGGCCAATAAAAAAATATTCTATAGGTAGAGATAGATTATTTTTTTTAAAAAAAGTTAATTTTAAGCCACTCTAATGGATAAGAATCAAATAACATCACCCGAGAACTACCGGTAGAAGAAGGTAGCCTGGTTGGACTACCTACTCCAACAAAATTCAGTTGTGCAAATGTCTTATAAAACATTCTCTTGTGAAACTCTTTGGTTTAAGAGTTCATGTCAGTAAATCTCTCAGCCATTATTCCAGACAATAAGAATTACTGACCTGGATAGCTTCATGGTATGGGTTTCTACCTGAAAGGTCAGTCCAAAGGCAAAGAAATTGGTCCATTTCTTTCACACAGAAAAAGGCCTATTTTAAGTTTCTTCCAACTTCTTCAAGAGCATATTTCTTCTTTTTCTCCTCAATAAATCAAACTAATTCTTGAAAAGGAAACAAATCAAGCCCACAAACAATATTAAGAGAACTGAAACTTGTACTTCAAGTTGTTCTTGTCCATAGCTTGTACTGCCTTTCTTTTTTCAGACAGTTTAAAAAAAATAGCATGGTTCACATGAGAAAAAATAGACTGAACTCTCAAGAATTTACAAGCCTTCCTCTGATGGGGAAATTGTGAGGAATGAAGAGAGCAATGTGTTCTTCCTTATCAAGGAGATGAATAAGCAGGAAATGAAGACACCTAAAAGTTTCAAGAGAACTTTGTTTACTTCACCAGCATACAGTGTAATTGGGGAGATCAACCACTATCATCTACCATCTCTCTGGATCTAAATGACAAGGATTTTGAGAGGTCTTTAAAGTGAAAATTGCTGTCAAGAGGACCCCAGTGTCATTCAGAAAGCACTTTGAAGTACTTCTCTTGCACTTCAAAAATTTACCTCCTCTTCTTTTATGCCTCCGGTTAAGAATCATAATTCAGTACATTTCAAATGAAGCTTTAAATAATACTGAATAGTACAAGCAGCTAAGTTATGAATTACTAAATAATCTTTGTTCATAATTACTTCAACTACTTCATAAATTCTGTCAGGAGTTGAGCATTGGAAAAATCCCCAGGTCCACAGCACTCCAGAATCAAAATCTGCATAAGATTCACCTGCTCCAATATCTGATTCAAGCCTAAGATTTTCCTGAACACTTTGCACTTTTCAGTTTGCAGCCAGGAGCAGCATTCCTGGAAATTTTTATTTAGGGACTGGAGATTCCATTAAAAATGGCAGACCTGAAAGTTTTATCTCATTCCTTTTTCCAATTAGGGGCTGGGAAAGATATTTTTGGAAAGTAAAGGCATAATTAAAATAGGCAGAGGTATAACATTCCTATCGGAAGGAAGGATTGCCACCATTATTAGTTGGTTTGCTGCCAATTTTTTTTCCTCAGCAATTTTGAGGGACTTCAAAGTGCAACAATAATTTTGAGTTCTGGATCCTTTCCTACTCCAAATCCTATCCCTCGACATAAACTAGTAAATAAATATTCAGTTTCTGCTTGCTTTCTCATTCAATTTCCTTACTTTGGTATTTCTTTAACTTTCTCATCTTGTCAATGCACAACAGATCCTCGAGAAGTGAGTCAGTCATCTCACAAGGCAATTTCCACCACTCTGTTGACAAAGTGCCTGTTGTTAAGATGAGGATCACAACTTACTTTGGGGTGATGCTTTGAATGGCCCCTTAGTATCCTTATACCTTCTATTGCACAAGAACATCCTCCGGCATTTGCAGTTGCCAGAGCAGGGGAGCAAACTAGGCGAAGGAAACTCACATAGCTGTTTTCTTCCCTGTTCAAAGTTCTTTGCAAAGCAGCTTCCAAAAAGTGCTTTGCTCCCAACCTCTCCAAGACTTGCACAACCCAACTATATAAAGTGAACATTTGTTTGTTTGTTTTTTCTCTTCTTCTTTTACAATAGGATGTTCGCTATTTTAACTGGAGAATGGGTGAAGATTTCCATGCTGATGGCGACACACTGATGCAGTAGCTTAATGATATTGGAACTGCCAGCTAGAAAAAGTCTGCATTCCAGCAGTTCAAGCCCGGCTCCGTGAGACAGAGTGAGCTCCTGCTGTTCGCTCGCCAGCTCCTGCACATCCAGCAGTTTGAAAGCATGCAATATTGTGAGTAGATAAATGGGTACCACTTTGGTGGGAAAATACCTAGCTGCATTCGTGTGTACAGAGAACAGAAGCTAGAGATGAGCCTGGCTAGATGCAACACAAGGTGAGATGAGGCAACCTGGTACACCGTACACTAAATAAATCCATGCTGATCTACTGGCAAAGGAAGACCTCTTCGTACTATCCTTTAGTACTGCTCTTCTTCTATGATGACATCTAGCATATAAAAGCGTAAAATGCCTCAGCACAAACAAAATATTTCCTTACTCTCTTGTGTGTTGTTTAAGTGACATCCAGGTCATTTGCTTACTTAATATAAGATGTAAAGTGCCATAATTCAGGATGATAACTGAAAACTTAATCTCAGTTTTTCAGTCAGCAGCCTCGGATACTTCTAGGCACTAAGTTTATTAATGGACACACTGTCCAGTCCTCATCAAAACATTCTCAGGTATTACATTTAAAAAGCCCTTATCTTGCAATTCTTCTTCATGATAAGGATTTTAATATCTGAATGGGTTTAGAGAGGCTATTTGTGAAGCAGTTCATTCTGGTAAAGTGGAGAGGAAATTGTCTCTAATTATTTCAGTAAATGAGCTTTATGAGAAACTCAGTAATCAAGAAATGCTGTTAAGGAAAACAGCTTAAAGGGTGGTATTTTTTAGAAATGCAGTCCATAATCAAGCCATTAAAAGATGATATCTTGTGAACAGCATCGTATCCTTAGTGTGGAAGATTACATGTCAGATAAAATAATAGGGGGGGAAAAGAAATTTAAGTATGAAACAAATATACTATGTTTCTCCAAAAAGAAAACTCACCTTGAAAAGAAGCCCTATCACATTTTTGAGCACATGCAATCAAATTAAGTCCCATCCACAAAATTATCCCTAATTAAGACCCTGCCCACCCCGGGGTGCAGGGGGCGGGGTGAGGCACACAGGTAAAAAATAAGCTAGGATGGGGATGGGGGGCTGGAGCTGCCCTACTTACCAGGTCTTGCACACCCTGATACCTCCTTTGCCTTCTTCTGTGGCCACTTCTTCTGTGGCCATTTGCCACCACTCGCATGCATTGCCCTGGCCTCCCTTTTGCTTTCAGATGCCTGCCGGAAGACATCAGCAGGCGATAACAGAACTCTGCAAATGCCTTCTGGAAAGCCCTCTGCAGCCGATAATAGAGCTCCCCAGTTCGCAATGTGTGCGAGTGGCGGCAAGTAGTCACAGAAGAAGTGGGCCAGCAGAGGGCTCCTGCTGGACAGGGCTGTCGGTGCCACCGCCGTGAGGTGAGTCAATAATTAGAACCCTCCAAAAAGAAGGCCTAGCCATTTTTTGGGGGGTCAAAAGAAAATAAGACTCAGCCTTCTTTCGGGAGAAACATGGTATGTATCTTTTAAATTACTATGCTCATTTTTCTGAGCTATGAAATCAATACGTTTGGGATAAATCAACATGGCTTTTTTGCATCTATAATTTTTGCACATTTACATCTTCTTTGATTTGTTTTTTAAAACCTAGGCATCTGCTGGGGGGAAGGGATGAGATATGCATCATGGCACAATAAAACATGATTTACATTTTTACAATAGATTTTTTGGATGCAAATTCATAACGGTCAAGTTTGTGTCATGACGTCACCACACCTACATTGTCATTTTGGTGTAATCTTAGTTTGCTTGCAGATGCCTATGATTATAAATGTAAATGGTACATCCAGATAAAATACTGTCTTCCTCCACAACAAAATTGCCCATTTTAAGCAAATCAGACACTTTACAACATAAAAAGGAAAAAGTCATGAATAATTCCAGTAGTTTTCATTTAAATATGTCCATTGGGTGTTGCATTTGTAACCCACTGAGTTACAGTGGGGATGCTTGGCACATGGAAATGTTGAGAACGTGTCTGAACATGTTTGGCTCTTTGCTACATGGTTGCTATAATCGTTGTCAGAGTCCCAATAGTCACTTCCAACAAAAAAAAATACAGAATTACGTTACAGATTCTCAGAAATAGTTCTTTTAAACTTTACCTGGTGCAGACTATGGCTTAGATTATCTGCTACCTGTTTCAAATTTGAATTTTAAAATACCAAAAATAACACAGCATCCAGAAAATAGGATTTCAACTAAACGTTATATTCAATCAAAGGAAGGAACAGATTTGACTTCATGATAAAACAACCAGATGAACTGTGGGAAGATATTAAAAAATATATATCAAGGAAACAGTCCAGAAACATGTCCCATACCCTAAAAAGAAAAAAAAGAACAAGTACAAGAGGCAAATATGGAATTAGCAAAGAACTGAAAAGAAAAAAAAACACACAAAAAGACACACTTCCTTAATAAATAAAAATTCAGACGCCATTCACTGCATATAAGGAAATACCTTGGACAGCAAAAATAAAATTTAAAAAAATCCAGAAGATTTGTGACCACATCAAGCCAGAAATACCACTGGAAGCTAAGATTACCAACGTGAGGCTTATTTTGGTCATGCCACATGTTTCAATTGCTAGAAATGGGTAGAGAAACTAGAAAACGAGGCCAGCAAAAAGAAAAAAAAAAGCTTTCAGTAATAATAATATAAAAATAATAACCTTTATTGTCATTGTACATGTATACAACAAAATTGATTTTTGCTTCTGCCTGTGCTATCCATAGCAAAAGTACACTAGAACATGACTAATAGAAAATGGTCATTATACAAGTAATTAGGGAGAAATCAGTCATATGTTTCCATGCATGCGTGGAGTGATTGTAGTTGCATTTAGGAGTCTGACAGTCCATGGATAAAAGCTGTATTTAAACCTGTTTGTCTGACTGGCTATGCTTCTGTGTCTTCTGCCCGATGGTAAAAGTAAGAAAAGACACTGACCAGGATGTGAATCGTCCCTAAGTATCTACCTTACTCTGCTGAAACAACGCAACCTGGCGATGTCATCCACTGGTGTTAGGGGGCAACCGATGGTTTCTTGTGCCGAATTTATCACTCTCTGTAGTGCCTTCCTGTCCGCAGCTGTTGAACCAGCGCACCATACTGTTATATAGTATGTGAGCACACTTTCTATCGTGGACCGATAGAAAGAGGTCATCAGCCGTTGTTCCACCTGATTTTTCCACAGGACTCTGAGGAAATGAAGTCTCTGTTGAGCCTTACTAACCACCGGGGACATGTTGTTTTTCCAGGTGAGGTCTTGACTAATAAGCACTCCCAAGATTTTAAAAGAGGAAACCCTCTCCACACAGCCCCCCTTGATATACAGTAGGGCAGGCTCCTCTCTGCGCTTCCGGAAATCCAGCACCATCTCCTTTGTCTTGCTAGTGTTTAAATGCAAGTTGTCTTTTAAAGACCACGTGGATAGCTTCTGGACTTCTTCCCTGTATGCTGTACAGGGATGTACTTGAATAGTGTCTACAGTACTGTAGACACTATCCAAGAACCTACATAATGGGTATAATTGGAATATAACATTTACAAAACTCTTTTGCAAATTACTTCTTTTAACTATCTTGTTACATTTGAACAGCTTTGTTGCACGTCCTGAAGAACTAGTGTTCAGATTTAATGTATAAATCTAACTCTTGTAGAATTGTTTTATCACGGAAATCATTTGTGCACACACTGGAGTAAAAAAAAACTTCATATTCTCAAGTGCTTACAACCACATCTGGTGAATTTATTCATATAATTCACGCACTAGTAAAAGCAGAAAAGCAAAACAAAGGCACTGTTTAGACAAATATGTCCTTCCAATCCAGGTGGCAAATTTTACAAATTTGAGCTGATGTCCAGTGACAGACGTGTAAAGAGCAATTTTATGGTATTAAACACACATGAAAGAAACTATTAAGCATGCTTTATGCACAAGCTATGCATATATAAATAGGACCAGGTATAAATAATATACATTAAATTACATTGAAATAATAAAAACAACATTATGGATTGGTTTTTCTTTAAAAAAACAAACATTTTTTTTGTCTGGAGTTATCATACAACAGTGGAGAACACTAGTTACAAACAGGTTCATACTAACTTGTGCTGGAAATTTTTGCTCAGAGCTGTGTGGTCACTCCCTTAGTATTCCATTTTCCCAATAAAAAACAAAACGTTTATGCCAAAGCAGAGAAGAATGGTTTTCACATAGTAATTCCTAAAAGCAATAGTTATAGCTCACCTTTAAAAGCAAGATGTTTTTATAGATGGTTCAATATTATCAGTACCCATGTCCTTCCAAAAAATAACGTCACTACTTTTCTTTCTTAACCTACTTTTATATTCAAGATCAAAGCTTGCTGTTATTCCTTTTGTGCTAAACATGAGACAACATCCTTCAACAATACAAAGCAATAAACTTTTTTCTTCCTAGGACTTTCTCACAAATGCAGGGTCTCCTTTTCAAGGAGCATTGATCCATTGGTTGTGACAAGAATTGACTGACAGGCTTGTCACCCAAGCCTGATTTTGTGGGCTGAGAGAGTGACTGGTCAGACTTTTGTGGGCTGAGAGAGTCACCTAGCCAGACTTTCATGCCTAAGGCAGGACTAGAACTCTTCATCTCCTGGTTTCTAGCCTGGTGCCTTAACCATTAGACCATAAATATTATAAGAAGCAGTTATCGCAGCTGATTAACTAAGAAACATGATAGATAAAACCATGCCATGCTAAAAGAAAGATTGGTAATACATCAAATTCATTTGCTATTTTTTAAGATTCTCAAGCTGGGTGACAGCAGCAAACTAACCTTGATCTTGAAACTATTTTGGGATATCTCGGGCAGTGGTTGGACTAGAAGACCTCCAAGACCACTTCCAACCCTATTGTTGATCTCGTGTGTGCTAGCCATGGTGTTTTTCCCATAGAGTTCCTGCAACTTCATTTCTGATTCTGGTCTGGAATAGAATGGAATAGAATAGAATAGAATAGAATAGAATAGAATAGAATAGAA
>JANHFL010000545.1:22779-41370 GCA_032468155.1 Oxyrhabdium leporinum
TAGTGTTAGAATTATATAATTTGGTTAAATGATATAAATATGATGAATAACAATTTATTTGTATTGAAGGTATGATATCCAGATACCACACTGTTCACACAATGATATATGTTTGTATAAAGATTTAAAAATAAAAAAACTTTATAAAACAAAAAAGGTAATTTTACTATATAACACCTTAGAATGCAGCTTCAGTTTTGGAACTAAGTGCCTTGCATTGGACTTTCATGTTAAGGGGTACAGTCAGGAAACTTTGCAACTGGGCTAACTGAAACTCAGGTGCACTCCAAAAGGGTCTGCTTTTGTGAGGCAGGGTTGTGGGTGCTTCATCACTGGAAGTTTTCAAGAAGAGACTGGGCAGCCACTTGTCCGAAATGGTATAGGGTCTCCTGCTTGAGAGGGGGTTGGACTAGATGACCTACAAGGTCCCTTCCAACTCTGCTATTCTGTATACCTTCTTTTGGTAGTAGCAGGACTGCAAATAGCACACTATAACGGGCCATCTGAAGACATTTGCAAATATGCTATCACTTATGACCCAATCCTATGAACAGTTCATAGGAATTTACTAATGATGCAGTGAAGTAACTGAAGAACATAAGTAGAAACTATAATTTTAATGTGCCCTTGATTCCCTAGGCTACCAGCATCAGGAACCACATAAGGAGGATTGGGCATGGTTTTTGGCTGGAAAGTTAACAGTTAATCCTAATCTCCCTGGACACTGCAGTTCTGATAAAAAGGATTTTCCTGAAGCAAAGCCTATGGTTGATTGACATATCAAGACACACATTCTAGCATTTTACCGTGTTCAATACCCATTAATGTGGAAATGGCAACAATTTTGGTTTAGAATAGTTAACTATTTCCTGAAAAATATCAATATAACATAACATAACATAATTACCAGTAGTATAATATATTGCACCTAAACAGCTATTCTATTTTATTAACACTTTTAAACTCCCCTGTAACTGAAACTTTCTGATCCATTATAATAAAACACATTACAAATATAATTTCAATAAAAATATACTATAAAACACAAAATAAAAACACCATCTAAACTAGTCAGCTGCAAGGCAAACTATTCAAAGACTAAAACAATATGAATTAAAATACAATTAAGAGCCAAATAAAAACTGTGGTAAAACTACTGCCCGAAACAAAATGTGGTGTCTGTTCAACCTCTCTGGCAGGGAATTCAATAAAGGGGGGGGAGGTGCCACCACAGCAAAAGTCTCCCCCCATATTAAGTCTTCAGCTAGGATCAGAGCTGTGGTCCACTGGCCTTGATATCAACTTCCAAGTGGTGTTATTCGTGTGAACGTATCAAAAACATCTTATCCAGGACCCCTTAGTCTAGAATGAACAAACTCTGGGTAGAAATGTTCTGTCCCACTCTCCTCACACACACACGCATGTACAGCAAGATTTCTACAGGTGTTTATTCAAATCCCCCAAACAGATCCTCAGAAAGCACCCCTGTTATACAGGTTCAGATTCCAAGCTCAGCATGGCAAGAGTCACTAGGTAATCAAGTCCAACAGGCACAGACAAAGTCCAGGATAGCAGTCCATGAGTCAAACAGGCCAGGATACAGGGCACAAATACGCAAGGCAGGGAACTGGGCACATTGCTCAAGTTCTCCGGGCAGAATTAAGTAGCTGATGCCGGTGCAGCCCTTCATGAGGGGTGAGGTTGCCTCCTCGCTAGTAGTCTAGCTGACCAGCGTTGTACCTGTCTCCTCTCTGCCCTATGTATCAGGAGGAGGTGTGGACTCCACCGCCTCCTCATTGCTAAGGGTGGCAGCTGCGTTTGGTCCTCTCCTGGAGTCTCCTGGCCAGCTCCCTGCAGCTGCTTCTCATCTCGCTCAGCCTCAGCATGTCACTCATCCGATCAACTCAGCTGATGCTGCTCCATCAAGCTAGCACACTCCAAGCTCTGATCCAGGCCATTGCTCAGCCCCGTGCTTCCCTCTACCAACTCAAACTCTTCCTCCTCCTCCTCCAAACTCACATCCAGACAGGGGTCCCAAAGTGAATCCACGAGAAGAAATTGGATCGAGCTTCTCCAACATGATGCCTCCTTTCCAAGTGTCAACATCTAAGGTTGTGTGGCCAGAAATGAGAATTCTAGCAACTATAGTCACAACACATCTGGATGGAATCCGGGTAAGGAAGACTGACCTAGACATGTAGCTTTGAGATAAAAAGTGGAAGCCTCAGAAATGGCAGGATTAGTTACTGAAGACCACAGAGAACGGGCTGTTGCCACACTGAGGTCAATGACTCTTACTCTGGAGTTAATATAATGGGATGGCAATTTTTTCTTGGTTTTTTACATCTTTCTAGCCCATGCAAAATAGTCAACAAAATAGGCATGTGATTCCAAAATAGGATCTGTTTTATATTAGCAAGGCTCTTCCCTTAAGAATTCTGTTCCTGCCCAGAAACTGAATTGGTAGATTCTTCGCTGTCACTTCAAGAATTATAGCCCAGAGATTTAAACTGCAAGAATAGACTCTAATTTAAACACTGATCACAGCAATGTCCAAAAGTCTTTAATAGTTTAGATTAAGATCTGTTGAAATAATTAGCTGCCAACATGATACAATATGGCTGCCTTCTATCTGTTAATATAGAGGAATCCAGATTAATCAAATGTGAATGATTACACTTTATTTATACGTTACATTGTAGTTTGCCCATTCCCATATGTTCCCAATTGGGTAATAGCAATTAAAATAATTCATCCATCTAGCTAAGAATTCTAAAATAAGAGTTCCTGTTCTAAAGCACACTTAAGTTCTTATATTTAATTTTTGTATTTTCTAATCAGAACACCTAACACCACCTCTAATTTTGGAGTCTATTTGGACAAAATGTGCTCAGAATAATTATGAATTATGCTATTATATTTATTGTTTGTCTAGTATTGAATTTTGGATTAGTATAAATTCTCCTTCTTATGCCCATTTGGAAAATGCATACATAATGTATTTAGTTGATGGCATGAGAAAAAGGATTAAGTTCCAATTTTCCAGGAATAATATAACAGAGTTGTACTAAGTAGAGTCATACAGAATCTGTATGACTCTATATAATAAATCATATTTGTTAGAAAATACATATACTGACACTTTTTATTATTTCCTGTGCTAAAGAATAAATATCCTTCCTTTGTTGCCAAAAACTGACAATATCCACAGCTACATTTATTGACCTCGATTTGCACCAGTGGCATTTTCACTTTCAGAGACCCATACATAATTAGAACCAGTAATTAAATCTTATGAGACCAAATAGCCCACAATTTCACTTTGTAAATGCTTGTTGGCAAAATCAATTTCATATGCAGATTTTAAAGACCGAATAGAGCAGGGAACTGGAAGTCCTAGTTTGTTTAAACAGTGTGAAACCATTTTAACATCTGTATCTGGAAAAATAAATCATAGGTCTTAGACTATGGCTTACTCAACAGAACCTAACATTTTGGATTCACTGAATCTCATTGCATTCGCACAGAAAAAGAAAGAGTAAAGCATTGCTTTATAGAAAACAGAATGAGAATAAATGCTTCATTAAACTACATTGTTATGTTCTGGGAAGAAGTAATTAAGCAATCACATTGACTTTGGAAGAGGTTTAATAATTTGGGCTGTCCATATTCTTTTGAACTACAGGCCTGTTACATGGAAATAAACAGACGCATTTTCTGTGCCATTCATATTGCTAGGAGGTTAGTCCTGCAGCATAGAAAAGACAAATTTATGTCCCCAATTACTCAGTGAATTGAAGACATGATGATGCTCGTATCTTATGAACAAGTTGGCCGCAGACATTGATTAGGTATTAGAAATGAAATTTGGACATCTTTTCTTCAAACTTTAAAACTTTACATGCAGATAAATGTATATGAAAAACTCTTATAAACTATACACAGAGAGAGAGAAACAGAGAGAGAGAGCGCGCTATTTTTCTTTTATGCCCTTTTCTAATATTTCATTCATTTCTTTATTGTATAGTTATAGGCATGAAATCCTACTGAAAATATAATAAACTTTACTAGCTTTTTACTCATCCAATTGAATGAACAACTGAACACACGAACATCAAAGAACAGGGGTGTCAAACTGGAAGCCCGCTGGCTGCGTCACGCAAAGGCCACACTCAACCCCAGCTCCATGAATGGGAAAAACATCATGAAACGTTACATGACGCAATGTGACGCAGTGAGTTTGACACTTGTGCCATAGACGATAGGATGAAAACGATAGAAAGACCATTTCTGAAAAATGTAGAAAAATCTGAAAGAAAATCACTGCTACCGCCATCCCTGAAAATTTTGTGAACTCCCCTAATGTTGAAATGACCAGAGGACCGAGACATATAGTGGCGAAGACAAAATGTTCTGGGGCAAAGAAATTTGGAATTTGACTTCTTTACAGCATTCTGAGAACCAGAATATGCTGTATCAGTACCAAGAAAAATACATCATCTCAAATAACGTTAGGTAAAAGATTATGATTTACTGTAGCTCAAAGATTTTAATTCAAAGATTTGAACAACTTGTCTCCAGAAGTGGTGGGTTCTCCAACACTGGAGGTTTTTAAGAAGAGATTGGACAACCTTTGTCTGAAATGGTATAAGGTTTCTTGCTTGAGCAGGACTAGAAGACCTCCAAGGTCCCTTCTAATTCTGGTATTCTTAATAGGATTCTTAGCTATCTCTCAATTTACCTGCTTTGTTTCGTATGCTGGAAATAAATTTCAACAAAATTGTGGGCCAACTCACTGCCTACTGTATATAGGGAACTCTAAAGTCATTTTGCTTCAGAACTGGCAAATTTGCTCATGAATAATGGGAGGAAGAAAATATCATTTGAACGCAATCTTAACTACATATCATTTGGAAAGAAACAGTATCTGCTTACAACTCTACCACAAAATGTTGTCTCTTCTTACTTCCAATTAGTTATGCATTTTAACCAGTTTTGCCACCTCAGGCAGCATTACCGAGCCATTACTGTTTTTAATTGCAATTACTGCTGTGTCTTACTCAATTTTCCCTGTGCCGATGATGCAGGTTCCAATTAGAGAATTCAAATGTGTATTCTAATTTCTGGCAGGTATGCAGAAATAAAGTACACAACATTTACTACATAGTTGCAACCTTATTTGGCATCCAGGTAAAGTTTCAGCAGATTCTATATGTCCAGATAATCTATGCATCAGTCTGCATTGAGAACAATGGATTCTCCTCCATATGCATTCACTCTCAAACCCATTCATTTTCACCTCTTCTTTTCAGAAGAATTCACATGTAAGTGCACCAATGAACTCATCAATGAAATGAGAAGCAGGGCCCTCTCTCTATGAACTATATAGGGATTCTCCCATTCTCATCTGAGCAGATTGCCATAATTGTACGTATTTGCTCCCATTTCCATCCAAGTGGAAGAAGAAACATAAGCAAAAAAAATAAATAAGTGGGAGAATACCTCAATGCTAGCCAAAAAGAAATTATTATATGGAAGCCCCGATACATTTCAGAAAGTTCCTTTACCAAGGTTACTGCAAAACAAACTGTATAAACAGCTTATACAATCTTAATCATGTAAAAACATCACTGTCTAAAATAGAGATAAGACCAAAATCACAATACACTCTTTGAAACGACAGCAAAAGAAGCATATTGTAAAATGAACAATATTTTACTTATTTTATCTGTAATATACTGAAACAAGGAAACATGTCAGATAACTTGGAACTATAGAAAAACCAACCATTTGCAAAAATGAAAGATGTTAATTCCTTGGGAGATGAAGGCTGATATAATTAAATCCATGTTTCACAACATAACTTGCTAGCTCATTTTTTAAATCTCTTTTGACTTTGCCGTGTTTTAATTTTTCTTAGCAAATAAAATGAACATCTACAACTTAAACAGAGTTTTAACTTTAATATTAATGAAGGAGAGTTTTCCCCTGATTGTATGAAGAAGTGTTATTTCTTACAGGAAAACCTACTTAATATATCTGGCTGAGCATAATAATAAATTTGGAGAACATTTCTTGTAAGGAATACTGCAAGAAAAAAGTAATATGGAGAGAGAAAAAACCTGCGATTGCTAAGACTCATATCAATGGTAAATATTTGAGTACCTTCATTGAGTTCCTAGGGATGAAGCGATTTACTAACAACATCCATTTTGTTTCTAAAGATTTTTTTATGCCTTCAATTTTCTTCACTCTGGACTCTTAGAAATCTAACAATCTTGCCTATATAAACTTTGCTTCATAGAAGAAGCAATTCTGATCCTCTGATACAATGAGACAGAGTATGTCAAAATTGCTTGCAATTACAAGACCACTAATATCAAGACTGGAAGATCTGCAAGAATTTGGAAGACTCATAACATGCCACAATGTACCAGAAGAAAAGATCTATTAGCATTCCTCAATCATATGAACCTTTCAATAGTTTAACCAAAGAATGGTTGCTATTGCATGAATTGGAGATATCTTCTCAGAATCTATAATATTGAATATTTAGCAAGAATTCATTGGATGTAGACATTAACTGGGATCCTCCAGCTGTTTTAGACTTCATTGAAAAGGGGCAATGTCTCAGCTGAAATGGAAATTATTGCCTGCTTTTTCCCCAACCCCCAACTAAATAACACCCTTGCTCCAGGCATAGAATACAAAGTAAAGTCATATTATACTGTAGTTGGAAATATTGTGTTGTCTCATGGAGTAATCTTTTTCTCCATATGGAATATATATATGAAAGCTATTCTAAAAGCACATAATTATAATGTGACAAAATGATTACATTCTGATATTCCAGCAATCTCTCCAGTTTTTCTTGACAGCAACAGATTAGCATCTATATAATGTTTTGACAATGAGAACTGGAACAAAGGGACAACCTCATTTAGGGTGTATGCATGCATCCAAAAGAATCTGTTCAAAAATATACACAGGGACAGAACTATACACCTTTCCTTTCTTCTTGAAATTCTGAATCACAATGACTTCCCATCTGGTACCACCAATCTGGTCATAAATTAATGAGGGCCCTTGGGTACATCAGAAGTATCAACCCCCCAGGGTCCTCCTCTAAAGCTCAGTGCATGCTAAAGAAATTGGTTAGAGCACAATGCACTTAAGCTTTTTTTTATTTGAGTTCTCCATCAAGCAAAAAAAGAGAAACTCTCTGCATATAGGCCTATGATGTTTAACGTAATGATGAACACGTCCGTAACCTTTGGGGGCCTTCTCATAATTTGTACATCTCAACAATATATGGAACTGACCTTACAGTTGAGCAGTGTAGATTGTGTCTCTCTCACATACAGACAAGTAGGGTATGTGTGTGTAAAATGTCTGGATAATTGCATGAGCGAGAATTATATGGTGAGATTAAAAAATATTTTAAACAGAGGTTTTAACGGCCAACTGATGATTCACCTCATCATTCTGGCAGTAAACTAATTCCGTTTGAGCTTTCTAATCAGTTGCAATCACGTTATGCTGACAGTGTAGATTCTTGAAGGCGACTTGGTTCATATATTCTCCTTACCCAGTGGAGATTGCTTAGCCATGTCTCGGATGGGAAAAATGTTAAGAATCTATTTGGGGGTGTGATTTTTATCAAAGAGGTTATACAGAAATCTTAGCCAGTGAAATATATGTAGGAAACCCCCTAACTTTTCTTTTCCACATTACTGTTCATTTGTCTGCCAAAAATATCCTAGAGCAGTGGTTCTCAAAATATGGCCATATGCCCCCTCCCAGGGAACCATTTCTAGGAGGCCACAATCTTTATATGATAGTTTAGATTATACACAGTGCAGATGGTAAAGTAGCTTTTTTCCCTTCAGCTAACACTATTAGGGACTGTAAGTGGGGGGGGTCACATAGGTCAATGAGGCTCAGAAAGGGGTCATGAGCGGAAAAAAAAAAGGTTGAGAACCTCTGTTCCAGAGTGCACAGATGGGGGGACTGAACTGAATATGAATGAATGGGAAGAAGTTCAAATTTGGCAACGAATCCCCTGAAACAGATTGATGGGTGCAAGATACAGGAGGAAAGATACCAGTTGAAATTATATATTATAACCAGAGATTGAAATGGATACTTAGTCATCAAAGGAAAAGGAACGCTTAAATAGATTTGGTATTGTTATTGTTATTATTTTGAAAATAAAATATCCACTTTGCAGGACTGGGTGCTAAATGCTCCATTTACACTTTTTTTAAAAAAATAAACAAATGCATGATTATATCAAATTATTGAATTGTTCGTGCATTTGGCATTTCTATGTTATGAAAATCCTATGTATTTATAAAGCTCAGTAAAACAGGTGTCCACCTTATAATTAAGATTAAAGCAGCATCTAGATACTGAAAGAAAATAATATGCATTATTATTATTTTTTTTAAAATATTCAGTTATGAGCACAGTTCTGTGTGTTGTAAAGGTTTTTTTATATATAAGGAAAAAAGTCCCTGAATATATTTATTGCAAAATGAAAGCCCATGGGCAAATACTCTTAATGCAAATATTGCATTCTGCTGGCTATGCCAAGGAAGGGTATTTCAACAGAAACCATGAGATAGAGCTCTTTTAATCACAGGAAAAATCTTTCTATATGAGAAGCCTTGGTAATAAAAATGGGGATTACTTACCCAGAGCCTTGAATAGAAGTGGGCTGAACAGAGTTTACAGTTAACTCTGCCACAGATTGTCTACTGTGAAGGAATAAAGTATTTGCCTTGCTACCTCCAGAATGACCGACTCTACTATCTTCAAAATTGAATTATGGCAGTGTTTCTTAAATGCAGCCGTTTTAAGATGCATGGACTCCAACTCCCAAAGGCCTTAGCCAGCATCTCTCTAGGCCCAAGTCTATCATGTGGTTTTCTTCTTCCTTGTATACCCAGTATAAAAGGGCAACATGTCTCTTCGCCTCAATCCACATTTTACATAAAAAGAGGCAAGTCAGTTTTCTGGAAGATTGATTTGTTAACACATACGTTTTCATTTCATATTTTGAGTGCTTCCCGGCAAGGATACACACTCTTATGGTGTTTGGGTCCATCTTTTCTATGTGGGGTGGAGCTGAGGACTATCATAGATGGGGTGCTGACTTCATGAATACCAACAGCATCAGGATTTTCAGAGAGAGTCTGGATTTGTGTGTATGTGTGAGTAAGAGAGAAGGACCAAAACACGTGAGATTTCTCTGTTTTAAGATCGATGTTAATCCTGTTTTATGATTTATATTACAATTTTTGTATGTATCCTGCTTTAACCAATTAAGCACGACAAAAAGTGGGATTCGTTGGCTGTGTTTAGATCTAGGGTATCAGGTTGCATGGCCCATTTTTTAAATACACAAGTACCATGTTTGATTGCATATTTATTCATTTATATGATTAAATTTATACTCTGCCTTTCTCGTAGGCGGCCAAATATTCCTGCTATGAAGTATCCTTATACCAATCATACTAGGGAGAATGTGATTGGCCTAAAATCAACCAGTGAATTTCCATACTGAGGGCGGACTTGAATCTGGTTTTTATGATACAATTCTAACAGTTTTAACAACTATTCTAATAATAAGTCATAGATTACTGTTGTTCTCCCTTTACAAATACAGGTAATCCTTGATTTACAACAATTCATGTAGTAACCGTTCGAAGTTAGTGACTTATGATCGTTTTTCACACCTCTGACCACTGAAGCATCGCCATGGTCACGTGATCAAAATTTGGATGGTTGGCCACCGACTATGACGGTTGCAGCGTCCCGGGGTCAAGTGATCACCTTTTGCGACCTTCTGAGAAACAAAGCCAGTGGGGAAGTCAGATTCACTTAACAACCGTTTTACTAACTTAACAGCTCCAGTGATTCGCTTAACAAGTGTGGCAAAAAGGTCATAAAATGGGACAAAACTCACTTAACAAATGTCTGACTTATCAACATGAATTTTGGGCTCAATTGTGGTCGTAAGTCAAGGACTACCTGTAGACATTTCAATGTTAATTTAACAAGGACCTACCTCATACACACAGCCAATGCACAATAATTCCTGCTTCCACATGATTCCTTGGCAAAATAAAGAGGTAGGCAGAATATGTTACATTTTGCCAATCGTCTACTATTCAGAGTAATTACTGTTCCCTACCATTGTAGGCTGAGTAAATAATGTGCTTCATTCATTAGTAGCTGAATCACTTCATTCAGGGCTTAAAGACAACATATGATATTAAACATAAAGCTATAATGAACAAAGGAAAGGGAAAGGAGAGGTTCCTACCCCATGACATGTAAGAAAGCTCTAAATTAATTGTATCTTCGTCTAAGTAATCTGACAGGTAACCAGAAATAGAAACAGGAGACGGAAATCTAAATGGAAGTGCATGATACTAGAGTGGTTTATTGATTGCAAATTAATTGAGTGCTAACCTGCTGTTCTTCCGTGAATGGTTTCTCCATTCCTCACTGATGCAATATTTGAGATAAGAAAGCGTATTATCCTGAGAAGACTAGTGTTCTTATTGATTGCTTCTTTCTCCTTGTCTTGACTTCTGTTATAAATATGCATATATATATATGGACAGCATGCATTTTTCCTAATGGATTTCTTGCCTCCATATCTGTCCAAAATATTATGCTTTGTAATGCATCGAAGTCCAGCATAAGATTTGATCACTTTTTAATGGTATTGGGTTTAGGATGGCAATGCTTTTCCTATCCAACTACCAAGAGTTGACTATGGTTTGATGACATCTGACTAGCTTCATGAATAGTCTGGGCATCATTAGTAAGGTTGAAAGTTAAGCTATATTCCAGATGTGCAGTTATACAAGGATATATGAAATCTTGTTCCAAAGATGACACAGGATGTACAAATTAGAGGGGAGGGAAGTTAATTGAGGTTAAAACCATGTTTTAAAAAGATTTCTAAAGTTGAATTAGCCTTTCAAATCTCATCAGCAGAGACAGGTACAAACAGATTAAAAACGTCCTTTGATATGATGATGTAGTCTTCCAGCTGTAGCCACAAAACAAGAATGAGGATCGGGTCTTTATTAGATATTGCAGTCCCTTTTCTGCATGTTAAGACTTACATTTTTTTAATGCATAATATTTATCTCTTACTTGTGGAGATAGAAGAAAAATAGAATAAAATATTGTGACTAATTATTCTTAGTCATCCATGAATTCGATGACACGTGAATAACAAAAACCCACACTTTATACGGGGCCCCACAGTGAAATGGACCCCTGAGGTAAATAGGATTCCTTTTTTTAACCTTGCGACTAACTGCATATTCTCCCCTACCTTAAATCTAGAAGTTTGGACAGCACTTTGAAGCATCTACAGGAGTGAAGAGCATGGAGAAAATGCCATGCACAAGTGAACGTTGTATTACAGGTAGTCCTTGATTTACAACAGTTTGTTCAATGACCGCTCAACGTTACAATGGCACTGAAGAAGTGACTTATGGCCATTTTTCATGCTTATGACCGTTGCAGCATCCCCATGGTCACATGATCAAAATTCAGACGCTTGGCAACTGGTGCATATTTATGAGGGTTGCAGTGTCCCGGGGTCATGTGATCACCTTTTGCAACCTTCTGACAAGCAGAGTCAATGAAGAAGGCAGATTCACTTAACAACCATGTTACTGACTTAACAGTTGCAGTGATTCACTGAACAACTGTGCCAAGGAAAGGTCATAAGATGGAACAAAACTCACTTAAAAACTATCTGGCTTAGCAACATCTTGGGTCTCATTTTGGTTGTAAATCAAGGACTATCTGAATTGGGTGTTACAAATAGTCCCTAACATTTTCCCCGAGGATAGGAATAGTGAGGCATAATTTATAGTTCTTGCTGGTGCACCCTCCATAGCAGATCACATTCACTGCCAATTCCTGCTGGGAACGGGTGAGAAAGCCACAAATCTATGAGATGCTTTTATTTCTGTTTTTCAGAACAACCGCGCAGAACCTTGGTGAACAGAATTAAAGTGAAGTAGAAGTAGAATCAAGAAGGGGAGAGGTTTAAGCATAAGTTGTTGGAACAAAAATACCTATAATGATGTAATTTACATTATTCATTACTGGAAATTCTACAGGAGGAAGAAAGCAGGTACATCTGTTTAAAAGGGGTTTTCAAGCCATAGCTCAGTTCCTTCCATGCTGCTGACTGCTCTCCGAACGAGAGGGCCTGTCATTAAAACTAGGGGCTGTGCCGCTGAAAACAGGCCCCTGCCCTTTTTCTGCAATTAAGACAAACTGTTCAGCGAAGACATCTTTCCCCCTACAAAACAGGGTGATGGGGCAGAAGGCAAAAGGGCAAAGTGGAGAGAGAAATCTGAAACAAAAATGAGGGTACTGGTTTGGGGCAGCTGTTTTTCATTTTGTCCTTAAGAAACAGAAACAAAAAGTACTGCAGACTCGCTTTCCTCTCTATTATTAAAATGCAGGAAGTTGCTGTATAATGAATCTAGTCCTGGGTTGGTGTTATTGATCAGCAACAGCTTTCTAAGCGTTTAGGCGGAATTGGTTAACAGCCTCTCTTGGAAATATGGGAAGGTGAACCTTGGACTTCCTGCACACAAAGCCAATGCATTACCACGGTACGACATGCTGCCTTCTTGATAATGCTTACCCCAGGATACAGTATTTCGGAGGCATTGAAAGGAGAATTTGTTTCTGCAAATAATGCTTCAGGGTGAAGGGAGAAACACTGCCTTGAAAATGCTACAAATAAAAGGAGAATTGTCTGCTAATCAAAAGGAAAGAAGTTTGGGAAAACTTAGTAGCTCCTGCAAATTCTTTCAAAGGCCATTTCCCCCCTCTTTAGGTTTTTAGAATTTTCCATGTGTTTTCAGGTGCTATTTTTTATCATTATTATTACTTGAGGGGGTTTTACCCAGAGATCCTTTCATTCCCAACAGGGCAGAACAGAGTGGATTATGTTAGCGTTGTGGCTTGCTACAGCTGTCATTTAGCAGATGCAGTAGAACAGGGGTATCAAATTCAAGGTCCACGGGCCAAATCCGGCCCGCGGGATGCTTAGATCTGGCCCTAGGGCCGCCCTGGAAACAGCGAAGGACTGGCCCGCGGTGCCTCTGCCAGCGAGACAGAGCTCAAGAGGGCTTTCCATTACGCTGACAGAGGGTTGCAGGAGGTCATCCCAGCCAAAAATGGAACTCAGGAGGTCCACACGTAGCACTCTCAAGCTCCATTTTTGCTGGCAGAGGGTTTCAGGAGGCCATCTCAACCGAAAATGGAGCTGGCAGAGCTCTCAGGCTGTCACAGACACCCCCAACACAAGTTATGTCAAGCTGACCATGCCCCACCGCCCCACCCCCCCAGGTCAAACACAACCCAGTGCAGCCTTCAATGAAATTGAGTTTAACACCCCTGGAGTAGAAGGTTATCATACTACCACCAACTATGGAAGAAAGCAAAAAGACAGCAGTTTCATGGCTTCAGCCTTCCATAAAGTGTTTGGTTTGGTGCCAAAAAGGGTTAGCTGGAAGACTTTAAGTCTTCTGAGAATAACACTTAAAGTTTAAGTCTGGCAGCTAACCTTTATTTTTCTAGCCATGTAGAATTTTAAAGTAAACTTTGACCCAATAGTCAGATCTGGGTTGGTCAAAACTGACAGCTGAGTTAAACACCTATCTTTGGTAGCAAGATGAGCACATCAGTATCGAAACAGGCTAAAGTTAAAACTTGGAATGGCCACTTCAAGACATGAAGAAAAAAAATGCACAGAATCCAAAGCGATGTGGGCCTTGCTATCCCCAAAATGCTGGGACAGGCAGAGAGTTGAATGAGGTATTAAGCTAACTGGGTGGTGTCTCTTGTTAGCTTCCGCAACATCACATCATGATGCTTAACCCCCACTGCATTCTGCACTCTCCAAATATGGAACTGAAATTTTAATTTTAATTTAATTTAATTTTGTTGCATTGAACTGTGTCACCATTTTGATTTGCAAATCTGTTTCGACAGAATGACTTCATTAAAGTTTCATCAGAGCAAGGCACCCTTTCAAAACTTTGCATAACCAATCTGTTTTCAGCAGTAGATTCATGCCATAATAATGTGAAGGTTTGCTCTTTAAGTTGCTAAATTACTGAACTATTAAAAAGTAAACAGTTCTCACCGCCATTCCTCCCAAACAAGTATTTTTCCAATGAAATAGGTATCTAATAAATAATTTGGTATTAATGCTGGTATGCAAGTCCATTGATTTCACTAACTGTGCTGTCTGCTAACTATTTCCCTGATAATGACCAGACTTTAAGGAAAGTACATGGGGTTTAGGACACAATTTCACACTGGGCTTAATGTATGCCATATAATCTCACTTTATTTTCATTTCTAGATTTTTAACTTTCATTTTTACTGCAGCTTGCTAGACTCCAAGATATCTGCCTTCCTTAAATATGCCTCTTAGATTCTTGCATTGAGAGGAGTTTGGAAAATATGTTCAGCAATGTTCAATCAAACAGCACATGTATTTTCTGGCTATATTTTTTTTAAAAATCACCCACCCACCCCCCTCGAAAAAAATATGGGTAAACAGAAGACACCAAAGATATACCAAAGGGAACATTAAAAGGAAAACACTTTAAAAAAATGGAGTGGGGTTCCTTCTTGAGATTTACTGGCTCTCTGCAGTCTCAGATGAAGAATTTAGCCAGGAGCAATGCAGGCATTAGGCTTGTACAAATCAGCCACGATTCAGTTCAACGTCCAAAAAAGGGTATGATTTGAGTTTATGATTTGGTGGCCCACACCATTTGACTTGAACCACTTTATGTGAAGTATCAGAAGGAGTACTTCTGAATCTTAATGCAGCTGAAGAAGGGAAGAACGAGAGAAGTGAACTGAATTCAGAGAAGCTTGTTTTATTAATAAGAAGTTGCACCACTTCCAAAGAATGGAGCCAATCCCTGCACTACAGACAAAGATAACAGGAATCAAGCATATAGTTAAGTATTGTTGAGATAAAATAAAACCAGTCCTAAAGCACTTTTTAAACACTCTAAAGGTAAAGGATTTCCTGAAAAAATTGCAGACTACAGGAACCAGGAACACTACTCAGGTGACCCTGAGGACACAGATAAACTTCCAAGTGCTTCAACGACCCTCTCAAAGGAGGCAAATGACCAGCTGTCTACAAGGAATGTAAATCTTTCCAGTCCCCACTATCCCGTCAGAGCCAAAGAAGCTTCTGGGATGAGAAGTGAAACCTCTTCAAAAGAAAGAACAAGAAAGTCCAGTTGCCTCCTGAAACAACACCTTTGGGACAACCAGGTCCTGGATGACTGAGAATCTCTACAGACTATAAAGGGAAAGGTTCCCAGTGTCCACAGGTGTCCAGTTCTCAGGGGTGGTGCTCATCTCTGTTTCTCAGCCGAGGGAGCCAGTGTTAACTGAAGACAGTTTCCATGGTCACATGGCCAGCATGACTATATGCTGAGGCACAGAAAACACTCTTACCTTCCCACCGACGTGGTACCTATTTATCTACTCGTATTTGTATGCTTTTGAACTGCTAGGTGGGCAGGAGCTGGGGCAAGTAATGGCAGCTTTCCCCATTGCGTGGCACTCGGGTCTCATATCAAGTACAAATTTCAATGTATGTTAGTATATTATGATGCAAAAGCAAACAAATTGCATCATTCCTAAATTAATCAAATAACCAGGACCACTGTTTATGTTTAGCCAGATAATCCACATACACACAAGGCTCCAGAGTGCATTACTGACCCTGAATTAGAACTTCATCATAACCATTGTTTATAAACACTGATTATGGGGTTTCTAAATCTACTCCATTCTAAAAATAGTTTCCCCCCTTTTTTTCTTGGCCTGTTTACTGTTTCTTGCTTATGAAATCTCCTGCTGCCTTGGCAGAAGATCTTTTGGCCAGCGTTGACAAAATGTGGCAAAGACTCAGATGAAGAAAGGAGGCCCTTTATATTGCTGTGTGAAACCTTCCCGAGAACACAGCATTTCAGTGCTTCGAGCAGCTGGCTTGGAGAGAGAGTCTGCTCACTTTTCCAAACCTTCCCTCCAAATTATTCACACGGCTCTATGAATTACTATTTCTCCTTTCTTTGGAATATCTTTTTTGAGACTGCGTAGCAAATCTGAAAATCTTAAATTCCATCTAGGCACTCGAATTTAGACTCTGTGTTGATTTTACCAAGGGCAAATTAAGCAGAATTCAGACCGTGATTCCTGTGCCGGACTGAGGCAATCAGGAATACGAATGTGATTATTACTTTTATAGGGTAACACTGTCTAAAAAGGCAGACTCTGCTGTTTGTAATAACAGGTATCTTTATACTAAGCAGAGACTAATATTCTCAGGACTCTTTCAAACATAGTTACTTTATTAGAAACAAAGAACACCTGATTTCAAAAATGACTATGTTCCCTTGATCCCAAAAAATCATTCCTCAGGTTCTTCTTAACCTATAATTGTAGCCTTTAAGTTTATAAATACTACCCCACACCCCACCCCGCCCCAAAGTGATTCCTAGGAAAATCACCGGCAGGAATTGATGTTTGATATTAAGTAACCTGCCTACAAAAATCAGCTGTGCCTCATACCCCAAAAAACTGACTCCATGAGAAGAAGTTAAGGGAGCTAAGAGGCCCCTGGGTTTGTTAGTCTTGACAGTCTAATTAATATTCACAGCAAAGTTTCAGATGGTATACGTTGGCACAAGTCCACCAAAGTCATTTGTTCCACCATTTAAAAATTAGCAACCAGCCCTTGAATGGTGCCTTCTGCCTTCTGAATGCAGTCTTGCATCTTTAATACTCTCTGAACCAAAATGTACAGGGCTCACTCCACCGCTTCCTTGGCAGAGTTCAGAGTTCCTTGGTTTAGCCTTCATTGTGGAGAAAATAGGATTTTAATTCAATGCAAAGGCCACGGAGCCCTGGACTATAACAATATCATTTAATATTGCAGGCAATAACCGTAATGTTATATACACACGAGGGAGAATTTTAGAGACAACTCGTTTCGAGACAGAGACAGACAAAACACAGTAAGGAATTCTTACATCACTGAAATTTATTATGTTAAGAGCCTGAGTTTCAAGCTGACTTATGTTTTCCTTAAAAACACTAACATTTATTTTGTCAGTTAAGAGGTTTACTTTTTATTCCTGAAAAGAAAAAGAAAAAAATATGAGTCTGCACTATGAGTTGCCAAATAGCCCCATCTCCACAGTCCTTAAAATGACAGATATCTATTCTTTCCAAAGTTTGTGAGTTCTTAAGACGCGGTGTATAATATAATACACTGTATATGCCCGTCCTGTACTTGAAAACCATCAAGTTCCCACTTGTGATCAAAGGGTGTAATCGAAGGAGGCTCCACCGTGTTTTAAGATCTCCCTGTGATTCAGATCGTGCCGTCTATTATTTCAAATCAGCGGCAGGCATGAATTTGGGCTCCTGCCTTTACAAGCTCTGTCAGTACCCCGTCAAGAATTCTTTTCACATTGCCTGAAGTGGGAGCGTTTGGGCTGCAAAAGGAATATTGAAAGAGATGGCTAAACCGTTGCAGTGCCACTGTGAGCTACAGGACCCCTGCGATTGTGTGTCCTTCTCAGATGCCAGTTTGATTAGTTCTCAAGTAATGTTGAAACTGCTTTTGCATCGGAGATGCTTGGCCTCACAAAAGCGCCCTTAATGTACTGCGGACAGCCTTGGCTGCTTCATCTCTTTCTCCAGACTCTAACTCTATGTCAGATGGCCAAGGCTTTTACAGTAGGGACTTGTATTGTGAGGAGAAATACAAACTACTCTGCTCTCAAGGTCTCTAAAAATGACCCACTCAGTGTGAATACGACTCCAACTTCAGGGAGGCCCAACACGTCTTCCAAATATCCCCTACTGAAAAATTCTGTGGTTATAAATGCATCCGTATCCACGCATACAAACTGGGGATTGCCGAGGAAGTCTTTTCATCTCTCTCCTTTTGTTCTTGCTGCTCTGTTTTGTTTTCTTAAGCTGGCTGGCTTGACACAAGTGATTCTTATGTACTCAGATGCTTTGTTCCGTTTTCCTTACCAAAAGCACAGGAGTGTGGAATTGTCTACCTCGCCTTTCAAAACCCACCCACCCAGCCAGCCAGCCATGTGAAGAATTCACCAAAAGAATTTAACATTTTTATTTTATTTTATTGCTTTTTCAAATTGCCCCCTTGCCCTGCAGTAGTTGATCCTCTTATTTCGCTATTTTGCCAGTCAACTTATCCCTTTATAAGTGTTATAGGCATCCCATATATTTAGCTATATTACTGAGTTTCATTTTAATAGGAATAGAAGACGGCCAAATTAGGAACAGAGAAATCTTGTAAATACCATGCAATGGTAATTCTGTTGGCTGACAAGGAAGAGGAAGACTTTCTCTTGAAAGATGCAGAAAGGCCTCTTCTTTCTGCCAATACTATCTATCTATCTATCTATCTATCTATCTATCTATCTATCTATCTATCTATCTATCTATCTATCTATCTAT
>JANHFL010000545.1:44286-54477 GCA_032468155.1 Oxyrhabdium leporinum
GATGGGAAAATATTGAATTTTCATTCACCAACCTTTTGTTTATTTTGAATGTATTACATGAATAATATAGTCCAATTCTCCAAATAGTGAGAATTGTTAATCTTAAATTATGAAGGTTGTATTGGGCAGCAAAGTCCTCACTAAGGATGTTTCTTACAGCCATAGATTTAGCATCCCAAAGCCAATATGAATGCTTTCATTTGGCTAACCCTTTAATAATGCTTTCTTACTCAGAAATGAATCCCATTTTCTGCAGTGAGTCTTACTTTGTCCCAGCATCTGTATTTTATAATGGAATCTCCTGTCACACCAAATTTAATCCTATTCTCTTTTATGTCTGGGAATTATCCTGCTAACAGAGAAACAGGATTCTGATCCCTTTATATAATTTCTTTCTCATATTCCTTTGTGTTGGAAAAAATGAAAAAGAAATATTGTCAGTATTTCATGAGTTTCCTTTGCATAAGAAGGACCCATAATTTGTACACATTCCCTGCTTCAACTCTTCATCCTGCTTCACAACTCTTCATCCTGCTTCACAACTTATCCATTCCAAGGAGTCTATGACCCTCCAGAATTATCCTACAGGGACACAACAGAAATAAAACCAAATTCTACTTTTCTGTGGGGAACAGGCCAGATTTCATGTATCACAGAACAAACTAATAGTCATGGTTACTCGGGGCAAGAAGCACCACATTTTTTTTTGCATTTTGTGTGGCTTCTTGATTAGCTCAGAATGTCCCTCATTTATGAAAAATGTATTAATTATGTCAGGCAACAGTATCTTTCAGTAGTAAAGAACCAATTGCGACACATCTCATTTTACCATTCAGGTAACGCAGAAAGAACTTTAAAACTTGAACTTTAAATGTTTCTATTCCAGTATGGAGCTTCAGTGCCATCTCAGACTGCTCAGTAACAAGCAAAGGGACAAACAATGGCAGAAATAACTTGGACAAAGCAGTCAAAAAGTGAATATTCATTAAGTCAGGTGATTTATCCTTTTAAAATGTAGCTTCAGAACAGTGTTAAAGAAAGAATAAAACATTGTGTGTGTTTGGTAACAATTTCTTTGCCTCACCAATTTGGCACCTTTTTAAGTAGTACTTTGCCTGTCAGCAGCAGATACAAATGCAACTATAGTTCCACTGTTTCATCATCTCTTATCATTAAATTACTAATTGTATTAACATAATTGTTGCTACTTTGGATAGATAGGTAACAAAATTAGTTCACTTCCTGCTGGGCTGAGCAGCAGAGATAAATAAACTGGTATCTAGGCGTTTGCTAATAAAGTGGTTGTCACTGTGAATGCAATTATGTGTTCATCGCTTTATTTATCTTAGGTTGTTTCATCTACACAACTGACATTATTGCAAGAAGCATCAGCTTTGGAAATTGTATCTTTTTTCCTGATGATGTTGGTAAGATTACAATAATAACTTATATTTCTTCATAAATTAACTCTAGAAAAAAATCTGAAATATAGCAGTCAATCAAATCATTCATTCATTTAACAGATTTGTCTCCTGCTTTTACTCCATACATTCCAATACGCGTATCCAATATGCATAGTTTCATTTTTACATCACCACTACCCCAACTGGTATAAGAGCAGGTTCACCTCACCAGTAACGGCACGAGTAGTCTTTCAATTAATGACCAAGAGCAAATGTGAAGTGAATCTTATACAATGCACAAAGTAGACGCAAAATCTTTCCTATTTTTATGCCTCCTCTTTAGTCCTATATCCCTTTCAAAGGTGTAAATGCCTTTTTTTTCCCCTTTATTTTTTGAGGCAGGGCTACCTGTTCTGTAAAGATAAGCTTCAGCTGGAGGTGCACCAAAGTACCTGATGACCTGACTGAAAAGAAGATTCGGAAACTGAAATATGTACAAGCAGACATTTTAAAGTGACACAGAGTTCGGGAACACAAGATTGCTGTCATTGGATCCATTTCTACCATGTTTTAACAAGTTGATCCTACACAGGCTTGTAGGATCAACAAGGCTTGATTTCACTTACAGTTGAGAGTTACTTCATCTTACATTTCCAATGCATTCGCTTAAAATGTTGCATCCGTATGTGACAAAAATTCCAACGTTCTAAACATCTGCAAGACATCTTCCATGTTGGGTGAAAAAAATAAGATTCAGTTTCTTTTGTGTGAAATAAAATTGCATAAGTATTATACATGCCTATGTGTATCTAAAAAAAAACATGTATTGCGTTATAACAATCTTATTCTGGACAGCAATGGTATCCCCATGGTTTATTTCGCACGTTAAGAAAATATGTAAATTCATAAGCCGTGCAATGACACATACTTTTTCTTAATACTATTCTGTATGCCCATACACTGATTCATAAGACTAGTTGCACTGGGAATACAAATCTGTTTTCTTTGAAATTCATAATCTACCTTTGCAAATTACTTCAAAGGGTGATGCATAAAAAATTGTTCAACTTATATTGATTATGTGCCTTCAAGTCAGTGTCAACTTTTAGCAATCCCATAGATAGATTTTCTCTAGGATGAACTGTCCTAACCTACTCCTTCAGGTCTTCTAGCAGTTGCTCTAATTGTTACTCTAATTAACTCTTTCTACCTTCTTCTTCTTCTTTTCCTTCCACCTTTCCTAGCATTAGAGCCTTTTCCAGAAAGCTAGTCTTATCATAATGTGTACAAAGTAAGATAATTTGAACCTGGTTATTTGTGCTAGAAATTGGATTGATTTGTTCAATAATCCATTTGTTTGTTTTCTTGGTTATCCATGATATTCTCGGGAGTCTTCGTCAACACAAAGTTCAAAAGCATCAACACTATTTTGCTTCTTCAAAGCTTGACTTTCATATTTATTGAATGTTCCAAGGAAACTTTTGCCTACCTAATTCTGATTTTTGTATCTTTTTTGAAGTCCTTCATAGCTACTCTAGTAAGTGTTAGACTGCTAATATAATATACTTCTAAAGTATCCACACTTTAACATTTTCATTGTCAGTTCTAAGGCTGGACGATGCACCTGTTATCATTAGCTCAACCCTTTTTATATTTAAATTTAGCCATATTATTTTTCATGGTGCACCATTTTCATTATTAGAGCTGGCAGATCATTTGTATGTTCGACTATCAGAGTAGTGTCATCAGGACAGCATAGGTTATTGAAGTTCCTTCTTCCCATTTTACAACACAACCCATCTTTTTTCGGTCCAACTTTTCCTCAGTGTATATTATACATGTATAATAAATAAAGGGAACAGATAAATAAATGGATAAATAAAGGGACCGTATACAACCTTACTTTACTTCTTTGCCAACCTGGAGCCAGTCTGTTTCACCATTAATATCTATATCGTGGCTTTCTGACACATGTATAGGCTTAAAACATTGAGATGTTGTGGGATTTTCATTTTTCTATGCACATTCCATAGTTTGACATAGTCGACACAATCAAAGCCCTTTCTATAATCAATAGGAAAAAAATAATGGTTTCTTTTTTCAGTATTCTTTGGCATTCTCCATTATTGAATGGGCATCATTAATAATGTCTCTTGTTTCTTTAATAAAAAACAGCTTGAATATCTGGTATCTTCCTTTCTATGAAGGGCTTTAGTCTGTATTGTATGATCCTAAGCATTCTTTTGCTGCTATGGGAGCAACCTTGTTTTATTACTACTTTTTTATAAAATTATGATAATAACAAAAATTCTCTACATTCCATAACATGCCTAGTATTTCTATGGAGAAGCATTTCTGCCATCACTTCTCATAATGAAACAGTAAGCATGAATAGAAGCGTATTCCAATGGATGTCATAAGGAGACGAGTTTGTTTGTTTAATGAATAGCTGTAATAACAGTGGACCATAAATATAGTCATCATTTTTTCCCCCGAGGGAACTCAGAGAATGTTTCTTGCGCCCGTAGAATTTGAGCTTGATTATATACATGCAAATTAGATTGTTGGGGGCAATAGGCTGACTCCGTAAACCGCTTAGAGAGTGTGGTAAAGTACAGTGAAGTGGTATATAAGTCTAAATACTATTGCTATTGCTATTAAGAAACTCACTGAAACAGTAACAAACTGGAATAAAATATGGACCATATATTTCATGATCTTGCAGTTGCAATCCTAAATCTGGTTTTGCCAGACTGTCTCAATGAAATGGACTTTACCTCTAAGCTAACATTCATGATATTACACTGTTGTTGTTGTTGTTGTTGTTGTTGTTGTTGTGGACCTCTCTGACAAAAATAGTCCATCTTCTGAAAGCACTCTGCATATGTGAATGCCCCATTGCCTGCTGTTAAGCACTGCAGCCTTCTGTAAGTCACAGCGAATGAATTTAAATATGGTTCATTAACCCTGAGCTCAGTGTCTCATCCCCAGGCCCTTGTGGTGGTCTATTAAGTCAAATGTCAGCAGCTTTGCAGAAATCTCCCTACATCAATGCAGAGGTTTTATAAACACGCTGGCTTGAACACTGCATGACATTTATAAATGGAAACAAGTTATAATCCATCCCTTGTAACCCTTCCTTCTCCTCCCAAGAATAAATCTGGAATCATCGACGTCTTCCCCCATGTGGGACACGCTCGTTCTCCCTGCAGCTTCTGCTGAATTCGGCCACTGAAGGCTTGCCCAGAGCGCCTCCATGCTGGCCTTGCCCTCTGGTTATTGGTTTCACCTGTAAACAGTCCATTGCCACTGCTGACTCCACTAAACATCATTGTACTTCGGTCTGCATTTTATGTGAACTCTGGAGCTATTAGCCACTAATATCAACAGTGCTGCTCAGCCTAAGATCATTTATGGCTCCCCTGCTTCGCTTAATGCTTCTGCTTTAGAAGCACAATATTATTAATAGTTGCCCAGCTCAGGAAAGCCAAATTAAGTATTTCATTTGGGTTAGGCATTATCTGCAGCCCTTTTGCATTACATTTGGACAAAACTGAGCAAGCATTTCCCTGGGGTGGGAGGGTGAATTTTTTTTAACTTTTCTAATCAGAGTGCATCTTTTCATATTTGTCTTTGAAAGCTTTATTTTCTTACAACTAGCTTTGTTAGAATTCAGTAAATTAAATGAGCTTGCACAAATATATACATATTGGCAATATGTCTTGAAATCTGTTGTGCTCGCAGCCCCTTCCTTAAGCACTTAAATAGACTCCACTGCACCCTCACCTTTGTGCTCTTTATGTATATATATATCCATGGATCTATTTTATGTGGCTGATTATAGAAGTTGCCATGCCAAGGCAGCATATCTTAAATATCTTCATTAAGATTTGTTTCAGTAAGAGGACAGTTATTTCTGAAAGCAATTGCCAAAAGAGATTTGCACACCCAACCAACCTGAAAGGCTATTTGAAAATAAAATCCAGCCAGATAGCACTAGCAATAGCATTTAGACTTTATAGTGCTTTATAGCACTCTCTGGGGTGGTTTACAGAGTCAGCACATTGCCCACACCAATCTGGGTCCTCATTTTACTGATCTCGGAAGGATGGAAGGCTGAGTCAACCTTGAGCCGATCAGGATTGAACTCCTGGCAGTAGGCAGAGTCAACCTGCAATACTGCATTCTAATCGCTTTTCCACCACGCCACCTTATCAGATATATGATACATTTATGCTGTTGAATATCTGTCCTCGCAGCAGAAGATCAAATTGTGAATCTGTGATAGAGGAAAGACCACCATTGCTACTGATCTATTATACAGCTGCTCCTCAGGGCACTGATCTCTCTTGCTCCAGCTTTGTGCTTAGATTATGCCAGTTCTAGAAACCCTGACTTAACAGGGATTGCATTTGAGAGGATATCCCTTTTCTCTATCACTTTCTGGCCAAAGGAGGCCTGTTCTCTTTCCTTGGCTAATTTTTCTTTCGGGTGCCAGTTTCTCAGCCATCTGTGCAATCCATTGACTTCTTTAAACATCCGAGAACGAGCCGTTTTGTTCTTCCTTTGGGAATGCCCCAAACTCAGGAAAGATTTTGTTTTGAAGAAGCCAATCCAGTGGTCCATCTGGCCTCTCAAACGGCAGACATTATTTAAAGTAATCAAGTTTTCCATGCACTTCCCTGGGACCTTCTGTCTGCAGACTCTTGGTAAGGCGCTTTTCCTGACTTGCATACCAAACTCCGAAGAGCATTCTGATTCCCCAGCATGTTCCACTGTGGGATCCTCGCACCTAAAGCAAGTGCCCTGCTTGACTATACTTTTGTACTTTTGTTATTTATTCCCTCTGTTTCCATACAGCCATACACCCCCTCTCCTCCCCCTCCCACCCCTCTAAATCCTGGCAGTTCTATTTTGCCTTCAGTGATTTCTTGGGGGGCGAAGGACGATTGCTGACTGTGAATGCACTGAACCTCTCAGCTGTCACGGAGAAGAGCTTTAATTGAGATTGCACTGAACCAAGGGATATGTTTGGAGACTGCTTTGCAGAAACAAATGGTTGATGCTTCTGATTTAGGCCATACCCTCTTCTCCTTCACAGTCAATTTTTTTTTTAATAAGTGGTAAATGTTATACTAGAAGTCAACATTGCTATTTCAACTATTGAGTCAGTTGAACCAGGAAAATATACCTTTCCAACCTCTTGTTCCTTGCTGGTTTTCAAGGGTGCCTACAGCCTCTATATTTCCATTGACAGAATGGATGTTATACAAGACATGTTGCAATAATGTCCTTCCGATTTTCCATTTAAAATTATGAATTCTAGCATGCATTCTGTGACTTTCTATTTCTGGTGTACTTGTGCCGAGCAGGTCTTGCTCTGCCTCAAAGCCTGGCTTAGTTAGATAGACAAACTTCTTTTTTGTGTGTGTAATGTTTGGGTTGCAGATTTGAACTCCCCAGTGATGGTCAGGATGTTCTTCCTTCATTAAAACTGTTGCACAGTTCTCTGAGGGGAAAAACTTGGGAGGTTTTCTTTAGAGGTCAACCGCCCTAGATACTGTGATGGGTACAATATTAATTCTGGCTCTGTAATTTGGTGGGGGGGAAACCCTCACCAGATCTTAGGATTAGAGCTTTATTATAAACTTCTGCAAATATATAGCTGACAGTGATTATAACTTTGCTATGTACTTTGTGTCTTTAACTAATGAGTAATGTATATTATCTTGGGTAATCTTATAATAAGATGGAAGGAAAAGAGATAGGCAGAATGAATTATTAGAATGAGACAGAGCAAACTTTTTCTTTAAGGGGAATCTTGCATTCATTAAAGTCCATTTAATTAATTAACATGGATAACATTCAGAGATAACTTCTCATATGTATATAAGAAAAAGACACAGATAGATTTTTAAGTAGCATGAAAGTAAGTCATCTAGACTACTGTGCTTGCTTGATGAAGAGATGGCTCCTACCAAGGTTAATGCCATTAATCACAGTTCACATTCCAGTTATGGATTGGAACTCTACTTTGCCTTCAGAAGCAAATGTCAGAGTGCACACAGTGTGACTAGTTGAGACAACCCAGGACCAAATACAGCACACAAGTTTGTGTGGTTTTATATAGTGGTTTTATCCCTACAAAAGCATATATACATACAAGTATTTTGATACAGGCCTTGAACAAACAGCAATCAGTAACCAGCTACACCACAGAAGCACACATGGAGAGAGAGATACGCCCTCACATGGCCTCTCTTATATTATAGCCTCTTAAAGTGATAGCAGTCAAATAACTCTGTTGACTCATTGCTACCATTGCATCATTGCAACATTTACAGTATTACAGCATTACAACCTTACAGCAGCTGGTCAGCTATTAAATCATAATTACCCTGACAGTTCCAGCCCTAGCCCTGTATGTTGGGGTGAGCTCCTGTCACTTGCCTCAACTTCTGCCCACATAGCAGTTTGAAGGCATGTTCCATGAGAGTAGTTAAATAGGTACCACTTTGGTGGGGAGATGAGCTGCTCCTTTCTGCAGGTTTTCGGATTCCTGCTGGCTCTGAACCTTCCTGACTGCGACCTCCATTTGCAAGGCAGCTCTGGTGGAGAGAGGAGGACACTGCAGGAAGAGCCACTTGTCTTTCTCTTTGGTGCGAAGCTAGCTTGCTCTCCTCTGGCGCACCTTGGGAAACTTGCAAACATGTACCACAATCAAGCTAGTTAATTGTCAGCCAAACCACTACTCTGCATTAGCATTGTAGTCTCCTGGCTATTGAAACAGCGCCATACACTAATAATACTCTTCCTCAAGTATTCAGCTCTTTGTGGAGTCCTTTTTGCTTCCTGAGCTTGGATGTTTGCTTGCAGATGTTGCATCACCAGACTAGGGCAACATCTTCAGTGACTAGATAACAAAATAGCACTGAAGATGTTACCTAGTTTGGTAACAAAACATGTGCAAGTAAATAGCCAAGCCACCCAGGACTCCACAGGACTCAACCCTAAGCTATATATATTCTCTTCTATTGATTCAACTTTTTGCTGCTATCTAATGATTATTGTAGTCCTACTTAAGCATTTGTGCAAATGCAGTAAATGGTGGACCAGAAATTGCTTCTTGAGCTGCTACTTACAGCTGCCTAGGGCATTTTTGGGGAAGTCTGCCTGGTTCCGAAGAAACTGTCTTTTAACACATGTGAGGGGGGAAAGTATTCTTTAGGGGCATTGCTGTTCCCCCTTAATCCTTTCTGGATTACTTCAAGTAATAAGATGTTTCTGAGAAATGTTGTGAAACTACCAGATAGTTGATTATACAGCAAGCATGTGAATCTTGTGTTACAACTGTTTTAACAGATTAAGAATTCATTTTGAGCCCAGACTCAATTAAAAATGCTACTAAGTAATTTGAAAGTAAGTTAGCTAAAATATATTTTTCCCACCGTGCCTGCTAAACTATTGATAGGCCCATCTCTCATTCTGCCAGCTTTTGAACTGCTTCTGGTGGGAACAAAAAGTTATTTTTAACAGCAGCATTGAGATGTAAAAATCTTATCCTTCAGAGGTTTGTTTTATTCTTTTTCTTGATACTTTCCCTACCAAAATCATTTATAATTAAGTAGATCTTTCATCTAAAATTAATCTGCTAGCTCTAGTGCTTGTAAATTTTGTTTTAGGTATGATTTGATGGGTGTAGGTTTGAATACTATGATTTTTATAGGTATGGGTTTTTATTTTATTTTCATTCTATTTTAACAGACTGAAAATATGTGTAGCATTAGCAGGAACCCCAGTCACAAAAGCTGGAATGGCTAGAAGTGTAAAACTATAGAAAATTGTAGAAAACAGTAACTTTAAAAAATGTCAGCTATGTAAACATTCAGAAGTAACCAAATTGCAGACCTGCTCTTTCATGGGGAATAACCCCATCTGTATTGTTATTGATACCATTTTAAATCCTAAATATTTTTGAAATTTTTTCCTGCTTGGATTAAACCTAAGCTTATTTCCAGACCGTCATAGCTACCAGAATTTCTACAGCATGTCTAGTATAACCTGGGGTAACAAGATGTTCTTGAGTATTATCAATGTATTGTTATCTCACCCAAACCAGCAGCTTTGTATGGATGTTAAATAGAAATGGGGAAGGATCTGAATTCTTTACATGGAAGTGGGAAAGGACTTAAATTCTTTAGAACGCCCATAGACTTGAGCTCTTTTCCTTCCTCATGGTAAGAGTGGAACTACTATAAAATGGTGCCTCTGGCTTTTAACCCCCATAAACAATTCACTAGAATACTGTAAGGGTTATAGTAATAAGAAATAATAATAATAATAGAATACAGTATAGAAGCTTGTTATCTTATAAACATTTGTAACCACATATGTACTGTATTATGCCTTTGCCTTTGTATTTGTATCCTGTAACCACATATATATTGTACTATTTGTATTCTGTAACACACATAAGCTAAGAAGTATTTCCTGTAACTTCCTATAACACATAAATGCTGCATTGGGCCTCTGTAAAAATAATTGGCAACTGCCCCCCTTATCTTTGTACCCCCTTATCTTGTAACAGTCAGAGAATGGCTCTTGTTTCAGGCTGAAGAAGAATACATCACCAGATATCATATAAAGGGCAGTTTGGCCTCGGCCCTAATTGACACCTTTGATTTGTATTGTTATGCGCCCTGTAGTACCAAGGGGCCCCTGAGGCAAATGGAGAGATTAGATAAGGTTAATGGGGAAGTGTCTTATCTCTTGCAGGACCAGCATTCAG
>JANHFL010000545.1:67044-84503 GCA_032468155.1 Oxyrhabdium leporinum
TCATCATCATCATCATCATCATCATCATCATCATCATCATCATCATCATCATCATCATCATCATCATCATCTTCCTGCATGCTGTGACTCTTCCTTCTCCAAAATCATTAAACGCAACTCCTGGTTACCATGTGTATTATCCACTATGGTCGTAATAATATTTGGCTGCTCATGATTTTAATTCTTTTCCAACTAAGTGAATTCAGTTTCCTATGCTTGTTTGTGCTTCATAAAATGGATGGGTTTTGCTTAAAGACTGTATTTCATCCCCACCCCGTGAAAGGGAGTGGAATATTAGGCAAGTAGCAGCAAGTAATGTAAAAAAAGGTCTGGGTGGCATCACTAACGCCCAGCCCAAATCAGACAAGAGGTTTTCTGCAGGTAATTTTCTAGATCTTCTTTCTTTCTATTCTTTCCAACCCAGAAGAATGTGAGAAAAATTATACAAAATGTCTCCGGGGTCTGCCTGTTTCCTGCAAGATATCTTGCTGAAAACGGAACAGAATGAGACCAATTTGGTGTCGAGAGAGAAGCCACAAAAGACATACAGGTAGTCCTTGACTTACAACCATTCATTTAGTGACCAAAGTTACAACCGCACTGAAAGAAAGGGACTGAGGATTGTTTTTCACACTTGCGATCATTGCAAGTGGTCAAATGATCAAAATTCGGATGGTTGGCAACTGACTCGCATTCATGCGATTGCTTTTTGAGAACTTCTGATCAGCAGAGTCAACGGGGAAGCCAGATTCGCTTAACAACCACGTTAGTAACTTCACCACTGCAGTGATTCACTTTACAACTGCAGCAAGAAAGGTTGTAAAATGGGGCAAAACTCACTGAACAACTGTCTTGCTTAGCAAGGGAAATTTTGGGCTCAGTTGTGATCGTATGCCGAGGACTCCCAATATATTGCTTTGCAATGGGCTTGATGTGAACAGGGGTTGCAGACAAAAAAATAATCCCCCAGTACATCCTTATGGGATTGGGAGTTGTGTAGCAGCTCCAAATGTTGCCAGCTGCTTTGTTCTGCCTCTAGTAAAATTACTCAGAATGGAGCATATGCAACCTGCCCTGTACTTCCACATATGCATACAAAACAAGGAGAAAATTAAAGGCAAGATCAGGCGATATTCAATACATACATACAAATAGAGAGAATAGAATAGAGCTGGAAGGGACCCTGAAGGTTTTATAATCCAAGCTTAGACAAGTGACTGTCCAGTCTCTTCTTAAAAACCTCCAGTGATGGAGCATCCATGATTTTGGAAGACAAGTTATTGCACTAGTTAATTGTCCTGACTGTTAGGAAGTTTCTCCTTAATTCCAGGTTGCTTCTCTCTTTGATTGGTTTCCAACCATTGTTTCTTGTGCTGCCCTTTGGTGCTTATTGGAGCACCAAATTATTGGAGAATAATTTGACCCCCTCTTCTTTGTGGCAGCCCCTCGAATATTGGAATACCGCTATCATGTCACCCCTAATTCTTCTTTTGTTTAGACTAGCCAGACCCAAAACCTGCAGCCGGTCTTCATATGTTTTAGTCTCCAGGCCTTTGATCATCTTAGTTGCTCTTCTCTGAACTTTCTCCAAAATTTCAACATCTTTTTTGTAGTATGGTGACCAAAATTGGTCGTGGTGTAATGCAGAGCAACATACATGCATTCACCCTGATTAGACACTTACATATACAGGTAGACCTCAACTTACAACAGTTCATTCAGTGACCGTTCAGAGTTACAACAGCACTGGAAAAGATGACTCATGACCGTTTTTCACATTTGCAACCATTGCAGTGTCTCCATGATCCCGTGATCAAAATTCAGACTCTTGGCAACTGACTTGTATTTATGACGATTGAAGTGTCTCGGGGCATGTGATCATCTTTTGGGACCTTCTGACAAGCTGAATCAATGCGGAAGCCCGCTTCCCTTAACAACGGTGTTGCTAACTTAACATCTGCAGTAATTCACTTCACAAATGTAAAAAGAAAGATCGTAAACTGGGGCAAAACTCACTTCACAAATGGCTCGCTTAGCAACAGAACATCCCCTTCTTGAACATGCTATTGATGAGGGAGGAAAACATATTTACTCATGTGTCAGGCTGATATTTCACCCTTCATTCAGGAAGCCCAGGCATCTTACAGCTCACTTCCTCCTATTTTTTCCATCCAGCATTTCTATGGGCTGAGAGAGAGTGAATGGAGCAAAATCACCCTGCGAGCTGAGGTGTCCGAGGATAGACTAGAACCTGAGTTTCCCTCGTGCTTGCAACATTAGTTATCTTTCAGCAGAAGTTTTCTCTCACTGAAAAAGTCCTGACTTCGTGTTTAATCTTTCTTGATTACTGTTTGGGAGCTAAAATGAAGACAGATGCCACATAAGCTCCCAGAGAAAAAAGCAGGATATAAATCTAATAAACAAAGAAATAAATATCATTTTGACTGAGGAATGCTCTCCCCCAGGAATTACCTGATAGCTTCTGGACATTATACAACAGCTGTTCACAGAAGCCCTTCGTCTGTAATTGAGCTGGCAGGGCCAATGATGGATCTATTTTCAAGAAGTCAATTTGATTCTTCAGTATTATATCATGATGTGGTGCACAGGAGTGCAACGGACCTTGAAGAATTCAAGACTGATTCATTAGTTCATGTGATCACTTTAAGAACACAATGTCCTGGAAAAATGAACGAAGATGGGAAACTGGCAAAATCCTGGAGTGAACTTATCTCATGAACTTATTTCAGGTGTTCTCCCATAAATCAATTTGTCAGGGTTCCTTTTGTCTGGTAGAAATAATATTAAGTTATTGTAAGATTTATATTACAGTACGTCTCTTCTTCTTTTTTTCCTGCCTCAAAATAGCTTATCAGCTCATCATCCATTCCGGGGTCATTGTGATCCATTTCTGGGGTTATAAAAAAGAAAATAATATATGGTCCTAGGCTCAGGTTGTCCACCCTGATTTCCATTTTTTTAAAAAAAAGGTAAGCAAGCAAGGCTTTTTAAAGCTCAAAAACATGCAAACATTCTACTCTCACCATGATTATATTAAATTCATTATTAAGTTCATCTAAAGCAGAGGTGTCAAACTCAAGGCCCATGGGCCAAGTCTGGCCCATGGGGTACTTAGATCTGGCCCAAGGCGCCACCATGGAAGCAGCGAAGGACTGGCCCATGGTGCCTCTGCTAGCAAAAATGGAGCTCGTGAGGGCCACGTGTTGCACTCCTGAGCTCCATTTCCACTGGCAGAGGGTTGCAGGAGGCCATTGCAGCCGAAAACGGAGCTTGGAAGCCCATTTTTGCTGGGAGAGAGCTCGGTCCACAAGCGCCCCCACACGAGTGACATCGAGTTAGCCAGGCCCACCCTGGCTATGCCCAGCCTGGGCCCCCTAAGCCAAACACAACCTTGATGAGGCCCTCAATGAAACCAAGTTTGACACCCCTGATTTAAAGGAATTGTTCCTTTAGGTATATACATCACACCCACAGACTCTCAAAAAATGTTGAGGAAGTTCAGTTTCCTTTAAATAGTTTTTTTTTTTAAATATGATTACTTAACGAAGTTTTGAATAAACAGAATAAACAATTTCTAATAGATGTAACAATTGTTCATAAACGTCTGTTTTATCTTTCTTTTGAAATATATCTGTTCATATCCACAATATCCATAATCCATAATCTAGAGATTTAAAAGTTACTTTTAAATCAAGTTAGACTGCAGCATTTCCCTTGGGAAAACAGAAGAAAATGGCATAATGAAAGCAATTTCATATTGTGAAAAGAACTGAATTATCAGGTTCTTTTTATGGGCCATACCAGATATTTGTAGCTGTATTATTTACTGGAATGAATAGCTTATTTCTAAAAGAAATTTAAAAAAAACACAAGACAATGTGAAAGGATTAAAAAAAATACGGAGGTGCCTGCCTGCCCATGCATTTTAAGACTTTAACTTTGTATATATTAATTAAATGTGCATGTGTATGTATGTGTGTGTGCGGGGGGAGGGTGTCCCCGCACATACATATGCACACAGGCACATACAAATATATATGTAATCACACTGCACATTTAATAGTATGTTGGTCCAAACAGACCTACTGATGTGAAGAGAAATGATTAGTCACTCTTTTTCTAGTACAGAAAGATGGGATGATCCTGCACCAGGAAACTGTTCAACAGGAGGATATAATACCCTGCTATTCAGCCTGAGAACCATAGGCAGGGGTGTCAGACTGGCTGCCCATGGGCCGGATGCATCATGCGCAGGCCACGCCCACCCCAGCTCCGCGAATGGGAAAAACATCACGTGACGGCAACGCGACATGGCGAGTTTGACACTTGTGCCATAGAGGTTCTCACCAAACTATCTCAGGTGGGATTTTCTGAAGCTGGCTCAGAGTCAAGCCAACACAGGCACAGAGATTGCAGGAAGGCTTCCAGTTTTCTTAGATATCAAGGGTTAGAAACCACATATATTGTCCTCTACAGTATTTTTTAACTGATAGTCTGTTATGCTTGTCTACCTACTCATCATTGCAAAAGCACAATTAGAAAGTCAGAGCCTTTGCATCTGTTTTGGTTCAGAATTGACTAAAAGTACATTCTGAGGCTAGCTGATCAGATGTGCCTCATGGAAGAGATGATACTGCTGAGCAGTTTGAGGCCAGTATGGTTTATCTTGTTCCTCTGTAGAAAGTCAATTATCTAAAAACTGAAAAGGAAGAAACTGCAGGCATGGAGAAAGGGTGGCCTGGGGAGAGATGATAGAGCCTCAAAAAATTCAGACACTGCTAAATGATATGCTGAGGAGGAATAGAATGGAAATTCATTAAGGAAAATATTAGCTTTTCACTGGATTCTTCAGCTTGGAAGAAAATACAGTTTTGGTTTGGCTTTAAAGATATACTGTAAAATATGTAGTTAATTCTGATTATTCATGGATTCCATAATTACAGATTCCATATTTGCTAATTCAGCTGTTCACTGACATTGATTATACCCACAAATTAATTACTTGTGGTGATTTTGTGGTCATTTGCTGACATGTAGAGCAGCAAAAATAATAATAACAATAATAATAAAGTTGCCCTATGCACATATTCCCAGCTAAACTTTTCGTCTTTAATGCAGTGTTCACAGCAGTATTATAGAACATAACTACTGCAAACAGCAAGAATTGACTGAATACACAGGATGTGTTTAACTATGGACAGAAAGTTGACCTTCGGGTGCTATAATGATGGCACAGGAGAACTCTACAGTATGCTACACGATTTAGTATAAGCAGGCAACTCTAATGCAGACAGACGAAAAACATGACGTGGCAAGCGAAGAAAAATCTGAAATCGAAATTATCATTTGTGAGTGGTCCAGATGAAATTAATGAAGCAGATCGGGCTGTTTCCCTTTTTTAGAGAAATAGGACTGTCTAACTAGGTGTCATTTATACTTTCTCAGATAAGTATCAGTTTCAAATGAGTTTTAAATTTGGGTATATAACCCCATATCCAACCATTAGGTCATAGTTTCTATATTGGGCATATTTCTATTTAAAGTAGTGGAATACATTGCCTTTCTCCTCCCCTCCCTTCTCCTGTTTCTCACATGTAGTTTCCACAATGTGAGGGAGAGAAAACAAGCTCAAGGCAATTGGTCTATTGGAAATAATGTTTAAGGCCTCTGCTCCAGCTGTTGCTCATAAATACTGCTAGGCAGTATTTACTGGAAAAGATGTGGTTCTCACCAGGTTCTCCAACTACCTGAAGGTTGATCTAAGATAAAATAATAATGCCTGAGACGTGCCAGGTATCTTTGCCCATGCATGTAAGCTGAAAGTAAATCACACAGCCTCTATTCAACATCTCCTTTACAAAAGCGAATGGCAAAATGAGGAGGAGAAGGAGATTATCCAAATAGCTGCAGAGCCCACAAAACACATGTATCGGTCATATTTCTTAAGGATCCATGATTGTGCTAATTATCCGCAAATAAGCAGTTTGCTCTAGTGATTAAGGCACCAGACTAGAAGCCAGGAGGCTGTAAGTTCTAGTCCCATATTACACATGAAAGCCAGCCAAGTGGCTCTGGGCCAGTCACTTTCTCAATGTAGGAGAAGAGGTGGCAGAACCTGGGGATGGAATGAAAAGGGGAATGAACCTAGAATCCCTACATAGCCATAACAGAACTAAGTCCAATTCCGCCCTAATAAATGCTATTGACCCTTATCTAACTAAGTCTTAGTAGGTGCTGACTGTTAGTGGAGAGGATTCTTGTGTTTAGGCTTAGAAAGAAATCAGTTTAATTGAACCTTCACAGGTCTTTCGCACCTGACACTAAGGCCAACTCATCTCACAGGGTTGTCGTGGTAGGGAAAATAGGACGAGAAAGGAGTATTAGGTATGTTCTCTGACTTGACTTATTTATAAAAATAATAATGATAGGATAAAAATCTTAAAAACAATGCCTATGTCTACTGAGATTCTGATGACATACACTGATTGAAAATCTCTCTGGTTAAAATAAAAGCAGCTCACTTGGCTAGATTCTCACTCAGGCTACAAAAGGCCATGAAAAGACTGTTTAAAAAAAATAAAAAGCTATACATCCTGTAAGAATCACTGTTGCAGGATGTTTCAAAATGTTCAGTGCAGAATATGTCCATATGCTTGTCATAGCTTTCAATCCCCTGTTCTCTCTGGCTCCATCTGGCGATTGAGTAAGAATGGAAGGGAACTGGAAGAGACCTTGCAGGCCTCAAGCAGGAGACCCTCTACCATTTCAGACAACTGGCTGTCCAGATAGATATTGGATCCGACAGACCCTTCTCAATGGTCCTTAAAATTAGAGGGAAGGAAAACTACTCTCTTACATAGGTGCTGCAGTATGAATGGGCTGGAAGTAGAATTTGAATTTGAAGATCACGTCAACCTTTTCTCCATTTTATATTTGCGGAAAGCTTTGCCTTGAGAATCAGTCCTAGATGTCTTCATTATTCTGAAGCCCCAATCAACCCATTCCCTGTAATCACCTGCATTAATGCGTTGGTCCCATTAATTGGATTTGTTTCATTCGTGAGGTGCAGTTAGCTCGCTGAAAGCTCTGCATACATTGAAAGCAATCTTTCAGAATACCTTTCAGGGTTTCAGCCGGCTTGTACGACTCTCCTGCCCAACATTATCAGCAACTATCCAGGGAGCTGCTTCTTTGGCTTGACTGTGCCTACACAGACTTTGTCATTTGCTTAGTTTTGTTTGCCAAATTTGAAATCTTTGCCGACTGTTTGAACAAAACCACATTCAACTATGCCTAAGCCTCAGATATGATGTCATTAAATTGTGCCTAGAATTTTCAGCATGTATGCATTCTTGGAGGAAACGATGAAAAGCTGAGGAATTTAGAGGAGTGCATCTCCAAGAAGGTGAGCATGATCTTCATTTTCTAAATGAAGCTGCAGATTAGAGCTGATCTATCGGAAACTGCTTCCCCCCTGAATTGTATGAAGACATATGAGGATTGTTTTCAAAATGATACTCTCTTCCCCTTCCTCAATTTATTTTTAAAGTCCCTATTAGCTTTAAGATCATATTAGTACATTTCCTACATAATGATATTTTGGATGCTGTTGTTACAGTTTAATTAAGGGCTTGAGTATTTGTGATGTTCTCCAAAACTGTTTTCCCCGTGTACATCATACTGAAGAATTCTTGTTGCTTTGATACGCAAAATACATGAGATCTTTCAAATATGAAACCAGCACTGTAAATTTGATTATGCTAAAACATTTCAAGTATATGCACCAACGTACATTCTTGAGAAAAGCAAGGGAAGGGGAAATATTAAAGCTGTTAACATCAACTGCAGCCAATTCTTTCGAAAAGAAAAAGTTACTTATTTTACACACAATATCTGGGGAAGTATGATGAAAGTATATCAAGAGCAGTAATCTTAGAAAGAGAACTATGAATAAAATACCACATTTTCTATATGGCGTGATTCAAATCTGAAGAAATCCACAATGCATTTAGAATAATTGTTCTTTTGCCTATCTTTGGTACAATAAAACCATTCCTTTTTCAGATACGAACACTGAACCATGTAAGGGTGTGCAAAATGTTCCCAAGACATTTCCCTTTCTGATCAAGTCATCCTCCACTTGAAATTTGGTTGTTTTTATTCATGTATAGGGTTTGTCTTTTTTTTTTTAAAAAAAATCCTTTACAGTACATCTCCAATATGACTTTCTTATCTAAAGTTCAGTCACCGTCTGTCTGCATGACTAATGCTAAATATTTAGAGAAAGACTTTTTATTTTTTAAAAATTGTGCTGAATAGGGAAGAATTTAAAAATCCCACTTAACACAAGGCTCTTTGTTCCTTTGGGTCCCGACAGAAAGACCTAACAGCAATACAGAGATTTATGAGTAAGAGAACTCAGGCAAGGACAATTCAATAGTTCCAACTGACACAGGATAATGAGTAGTAACAGTATTTGGCTTATGAGAAGTGCTTGTCAGGAAGATTTAGTAAGGGGAAAGGGACTGTTGTGGCTGTTGTTAGAAAATTGTAACAGCCTGCCATTATTTTCCTCAGCAATACAAACTGAATATTTAAGTTACATCATGCTTGTGAAACAAGTTCATGACAATGTAGAAGTCCTACTCTATAATTAATATCCTTGACGTTAGATTCATTTTGGGCCAACAATAGAGGAAATTTAAGTCAGAGACTTTGTTCTTCTCCTTAGAGAAGCAACACCAACAACAGCTACAGCCACCGGTCCTCCACCTGACACCTTGATCTTCACTTCTTGTGGAGCTTGGCAACAATTTACTTACCTTGATAGAATTTGAAGAAACAGGGCAGGGTGACTGCCTTGTAGACAGATAATTGGGAGGCTCTTTGCTACTTTCTAAACCACAGGTGACGTGCCTAAATGACTCTTTGCTACTTTCTAAACCACAGGGGACATGTCTTCAACTCTATCTGTTAGGATGAACTTGGCTAAAGTGTTACACAAAGTGCTGGTTAAGGCAGCTCCTTCTTTTATGAATTTCCTTTGGCTTCCTTCAGTTGTGTAAGTTCTTACTCCAAATCATTCTTTGAATGGTGTGGAGATGGAGGTGGAGAGACAGTTTGGGGAGCGGTATAGACATCATTGACAAGCAGTCTTATATCATGGTCTAACCAGCTCGCCACATTTAAGTACTTGTTTTGTAGCCTAACATGTTCAAACAGGCTCAGGCTTAGAAGAAAGAAGCATGAAACTCTTGCAGTGAAGTGCATTTTCTTGTCTTGACAATAGAACCAACCTACCTTCCTTCCTTCCTTCCTTCCTTCCTTCCTTCCCATCTATACTGTTCTTGAAGACAGCAAAGTATTATAACATAAAAAGTCTTGACTTTAAGTTAATGTTATTTACAAACACATACTCAATATTATTGCTCTTTCTGTGTTTTCGTGATCAGAAACAGGACAAAGACAGAATAAGAGAAGAGGGCATAAATTTAATCACTGTACATAGCTATACTGTGTTATTGTCAATCCAATTCCAGTTAATTTTGTTTAATTCCTAAACAGACAGGCATACAATCAAAATGGATGAGACAACACACCATTTCTCATACATCTGATACTGGATGGTCAACCATTCTGCTTTAAAAGAAGATTATTTCTCTGGAGTTTTGCTTGATGGCATTTGTTGTTGCCCTGTGTATTAATTAAAATTATGAGTACAAGTTCAATGCTAGGATGGTCGTACTACAGTGACACAGAATCTTGTAGCTGAACACAACCTACTTATGAGCGTACAAATCTGGAAAATGAGAAGGAGGATATTAAAAACTAAATTAAATGAGATACCACTAAATCAGAGCCATTCTTCCCCTTCCATTATTTTCCATACAAATGAAATTACCTATGCTAGTTATATAGAGAACCAAAAGGCCTTTTTATATAATGGGCTGAAATAATAGCCTGCAGGTCCCACAGATAGACACATGAGATCTAAAGGAAAACAGAGCAATACTGTTAGATTTACCATTTTATTTATTTATTAAATGTATATGCCACCCATCTCAGTATTCAAAGCAACTCTGGGCAGGTAATTACTTATTACACAGAGGACAACATTTATGGAAATACGCTTTTCCTTGTTACTCCAATAAAGCAAACTTGGTGGAAAGTCTAGCATATATAGAGTAGACATTAAAAAGAAGTGGTAGGTGACCTTGTTCAGAGATTCTCAAAAACATCCAATGTGAATATTTTCCTTGAGGGTAAATAGTCTCAGAATTAGTGTCACTCAAAACAAATGTGCCAATTCCATTTCTGTTTGGAATTATTCATGTTTGGTGAAACTAAAACACAAAACTTAGCCACTGCATATATTACGGAAAGCCCCTGTTTATGCTATTGAGTATTATCCACGTGGCAGGGGGACAAATGTTTCAGGGAGGTGGTAGAATTTTTCATCCTAACAGCAATCATGGCCTATTGCATTTGAGTGGCTACCAGAGGAAAAACATCCAAACTTACAAACACACTCTGAGGTCATAAATCAAATTTTATTCCAAGGGTATTGTTAAGGTTTTATAGATTTTATGGAATGACAAATAGATGCTTCAAGTCCAAGGCCCAAAGGCTGATTTGTAGGAAGGATAACGTCAAGAAGGCAATTCATGCAAAAGGTTAAGCATGCCCACTTTGCATACACAGCTCTCCCTTTTCTTTCTTCCCAATACATAGAAGATCTAATGAGCTTGATTTGCCTGCTGGGAGAACCATCCCTTCTACACCTGAGAGAGAAAAAAAGCATGTTTGCTTTTCTCTTCAAATTCCATGATACAATATCAATTAAGGAGAAAGGGTACATTCTTTCCCCTCTTTAAAATGGATTATTTTACAAGCTTGGGAACAAGGCTTAATTGTTTTCATCATTACCTTGACGTGCGAAATTGCCAGCAGTAAGAAGGGGATCGTAAAACTAACTGCACACAAAACTACTTATTTAAAGGTCTCTCATTACCCCAAGGCCATACATTTTACCCCATGAGTCTTTCTTCTGCAGGAGCTCTTATTATTAGAACCTCTAAAGATAAATGCTCAGGTCTCAAACGGGGCTTTGTCCATTTTGGGTACAGCTTAGTCCTACTCAAAGTAGAAGGGCAGCTGTAAAAAGCTAAGCTGCTGCTATTGTCCCCGCTCTTTGCTATCTCTCCATGCTCACCTATCCATCTCAAGGGGACAAGACGTGGCGGGAAGTACATTTTCCTTACACCTGGATTTCCATGTGGGATGAGCTCAGAGAAAGAGAGGTGCCTGACCAAAGGGATACTGAGAAAATCTTGTGAAGATCCCACTAAAGCTTAGAATCAACACTGAATATTTGGAAATAAGTTTACATTTTGACCCCAAACCCTTTTACATTGGAATATATGGATTTCTATCAGGACCAGAAAGACTTTTAATATTATACTTTCAACTACTGCCTTTCCATGCCACATTAGATTCCTTCAGAGTAACGCAAATGATTGATTATTCAAGTTTTAAAAGCCAGCAGAGATATACACTTAAAAAATAAATTGGAAAAAGATATTTAGGTAATTTCAGGAAACATATATCAAGAATGGGCAGCATATAGTTCTCCAGATGTGGCTAATGCAATCTGTATTAGCTTTGGCAACCTAAGGCAATGGGATGAGAGATGAGAGTAATAGAACTCAGGAAGTTTCAACCTCCAACTAAAGAGCTACATGTTGTACCTCACACACACATAGACAATGGTAATGTTTTTAAAATAAATACAGGCAGTCCTTGACTTGCAACCATTCATTTAGTGACTGTTCAAGGTTACAATGGCACCGAAAAAGTGACTCATGAACAGTTTTCACATTTACAATCTTTGCAGCATCCCCATGGTAACATGATCAAAATTTGAATGGTTGGCAACTGGCATGTATTTATGACATGCCCCGGGGTCATGTGATCATCTTTTGTGACTTTCTGACAAGAAAATCAATGGGAAAGCCAAATTCACTTAACAACCATATTACTAATTTAACAACTGCAGCGATTCACTTAACAACTGTGGCAAGAAAGGCCATAAAATGGGGCAAAACTCACTTAATACTTGTCTTGCTTAGCAATGAGAAGTTTGGGCTCAATTGTGGTCATAAGTGAGGACTACCTGTATGTGCCCAGATTCTAGCTTAATGTAATCTGTTGTTAAGCACTGTGGAAATCAGGAAATTCAGGCAGTTCAAATCAGTATAAAGAACTATTGCAAGATTAATCTGACCTGTAAAGAATCTGACCTACTAACTGTCAAGGAAAATTAGTGGGAGATAAGAAAGACATTCAAAGTGAGCTGGACTTAGATCTATTGTTGGTGCACAGGAACTTACTGTTGAGCCATTTGACCCCTCCCCCAGGCTCAGCTTGGTCGTCTCTTACACCTGTGTGTGTATAGCAATTCTGTGGCATCTAGCCATCCCAGGCACAGAACTGCAATAAATTTATTACTGTTCTTGTATTGTCAACTGGAGAGAACTACCTCCTCCTACTTCTTTGGACTTCCGGCCAAGCACAGATAGCATACTGTTTACCTGGCAGGATTCAACCTTTTTTTTGTCAAAGAAGTTCACAGAAACTATGAAAATTGCCTACTGGGCAACGCAGTTCATTAAGAGGTTTCTAGTCCACAAAACTCAAGCCATATTAAATCTTCTATTGTTCGTATGAAAAGTGTCCTGATGTGGACTAATCATTTGAGGATGAAGAAGAGCTGGGAAAACACTGAATGCTGATGAGGGCAAGAGAATAAGCAAGGACGATCTGGGATTTCCTAGCAGGAAATCTGCAGCTTCATTCAGTATCTTCATCAGGACTTTCCCAAACACCCTCTAGTCCATGACAGCAAAGTAACTAATGAACCGAGAGTCAAAGGACGGCAATACACAGAAACATGAGACTGCTGTGAAAGTGGCCCAGGCATCAATGTCAGGCCCAAGGAGCCTGACGTGAACCAAATCAATGCAGCTGGTTGAATGGCTTGAAGACCGAAGTATCAAATGGAAAGTTGGAGGTGATCTGATCCTGGAAGCACCAGTTTCAAACTGTGTTCTGATAACAAGCGGCCAGAACTCTTGCCCTGATTGATGCCAAACAGAACCGGCCACATTTTTCTACATACCCTCTAATGATGTGTGATGAACTGCGTCCCTCTGGTTCTGAGGAGCTAATTTAATGAGGAGTGAAAAAGAAATGTGATGTAGGGAGAATTTAGAGACCTTAAGGTTCTGGTATAAAGATGTCCTTCCCCAGCCTTTTGCAGTGAATAAGAAATTTCACAGGTACTTTGCTTAAATTAAATCTGATTGCAAGTCACAGTTGGCTTGTGACTCAGATCTGGAAAGGTGAAATCCCAGGGCACCAACCTCCTAAGAAACAATTCACTGCTCTTGGCTTTTGAAGATTGAAAGCCTCCTATTAAAAAAAATCTATTTTATAAAGTCAGGTGGTCAGCTACTTGTAAAGATGAAACATTCTGAAGACAGCTGCTCAAGTTAAATGATATCACAGTTGTAAGTATCAATTTAAAGCAGTTTCTCAAACCAGCCTGGGAATTATTCTGGTAAAAAAGCACAGCTTGAAGAATTGACTTCTTCTGATCAAAAAGATGTCCCAGAGACAATGCCACAGTTTTAGGTCACTCAAAGGGCTCTGTTCCTGGTGAGCCTTTCATTATTTTCATAACCTTAGAATGTGTGAAAAGTTGCATTTCCTCACATCGGTTGTGATATTATCTGATAATTTTTTTTCTGCTTTGCACCTGGTGGCAAAGGGGCTTTTCATATTTTGAAAAAGCTTAAAAACTTAAAAACAGCATCCATCCATTCCTTGCACCCTTCAAATATGAAACGGCAATTGTCATTTAAACAACCTTGACCATTTTAAGCGGAAACCTTCTTATGAAATGGCATTCTAAGCTATTAAAATGCAAACCATTCAAACAGGTCTTGATGATTATCCGCTGCTTAGAACTTCTGAAGTGAAGGCGCTTTATTCAAGGCAATAGAAAAAGCAGTATCTAAACTAATTATCTAACAAACCCAGTTTGCATCCAAGTCCTAATTCACAGTGCTGCCATACTTTTCATGCGAATGTAAAAGCAGAAGATGAAAAAGTGTACGTACACATATGGAGGCTATTTTTAAAACTGCATTCTGATGGGGAGCGAGTGCCCTTTTCTAAAATAATATATGGAGCCAGACTTTTATGAAGTCATGCTTTTTACTACAACTTTAGAACTAAAAATGCACTTTGTTGCCCTCCTGCTAATTTCAATGAATGCCTCATATCAGACACATTGAACAGAAAGCCTTTATCAATTCAGAAGAGACGTGAGAATGGTTCCAAAAATAAGTTGACCACAGCTTCCATTATATTTGACTGATATCCCTGAGGACAGTGATAGAAGTTACAATGGTCCCACCACATGCTGGATCTCAAGGCTAATAACCACTAGAAAAAAATATGGATGGATTCAGGATGGTTTTATGTTAATGTGTTCTATTCAAGGACAAAAACATGCACTGTTCAGGTTGAGAGCAGAAAAAGGCAGTTGAATATGCCTGCAATGGCATGCCGGAGACATTTTTTCCCACTTACTGAATTCCACTAGGGATATAAAAATCTGTCAGGGGTTTCTTTTATCCTGGAGTACTGAAATTCACTGCAGTATCACAACATAGATAACACAAGCAGAGAAGTCAGCTGCCATCTGTTCTTCTCAACTAGACAAGTTTGTTTTCAAATACTGTATTCTAGACGCAATTGGGTTAAACACACAATAAGGGTAAATTGCATTTAAACAAAACGTACAACAGGAAAGAGAGAAGAAGGAGGGATAGAGTATAGATGGGGTATGGAAAAAATGTCTGTCTGCAGGAGTAGCATAAATTGTCTGTATGGGAGGGGGAGGTGAAAGAGAGAGAGGGAGGGAAATAATAGGAAAAAAATGTCCAGTCTCCAAATATCCTCTTTTTAGAGAAGATGATTGAAAATCATCTTCTGATGATTGAACTGCAAAGAATCCTGGAGGAAATGGATTATCTAGACCTTTCAGTCAAGTTTCAGACCAGGGCACAATATGGAGATAGCATTGACTTGTGAATGGCCTTCATGGAATTAAGATAGAGTTGTGAATCTATCTTGGTTCTCCTTTGTCTCTTGGCAGCTTTTGATCATAGCATTTTTCTGACCAATGATTTTGGTGATTGAGAGCGGAAGAATTCATGTAGCAATGATTCTGTGGTTGGTTCCAGTTGGTGTTCATGGGGGGAAAGAGGCTGAGCCTGCAACACTTCAACTGTGCAGTGCCTAAGGTGTGCAGAGCTTGGTGGTCTTACCCCTTCCATTAATAATCTACATGAAACCGGTCATCTATCAGTCCAAGTCCCAGTATTCTGATGATATTCAGTCACATATCCTGATTTCCAACTGCACAAAGCATGCTGTTAATACCTTGTCCCAGTATCTGTAAGCCATCAGAGATCGGGTGGGGATGCATAAACTCAAATCAATCCTGACAAGAGCAAATGGCTCTTTTCAACTCTGGGAACTTTCTACAGTGTCTATAGTCTTGGATGGGATAGCATTTCCCCATTGAAAACCAGTGCACCATCTAAGAGAGTTTTGAGGTCCTGCTGAAAAGCAATTGGCAGTAGTGGCCAAGAAGGCCTTTACACAGATTCATCTAGTGCCAGGAGGTCCTTGATGCTCTGTGAGCTTAGTAGGGTGGGGGCTTTTTTTGAAGTCATCTGATTATCAAACTAAGTAACGTCATCAGTGCATCTAGTGCACCAGTTGTGAGTACTGTTGGACCAAGAGACCCTCTAGGTAGTCATGTGTGCTTGATTATCTTTAGAGAGGACTATTACAATGTGGTCTCTATAAGCCTGACCTTGAAGAACAGTGGGAAGCTACTGAATGTGGCAACGTAGGGTTAGGGTTAGGGTTAGGGTTAGGGTTAGGGTTAGGGTTAGGGTTATTGTTCTAAAAGGTATATTGGTTGCCAATTAGCTTCTGGGTACAATTAAAGATGCTGGTTACATCCTATAAAGCATTTCATGTCATGGGATCTGACTACTGATGAAACACCTATCCTCTCTATGATTAGGCAGAGGGGAAGCACGTCAGATCTATTAATCCTTTTCATTAAACAATTCCATCAGTTGGGACTTAAGAAGTACACTTTTTTCATTTTGTTTTTACTGTTCTATTATTTATTTATTTTCGTGCTGCAAGTCAAAAGAGTCTTAGGAAGTCAGGTAGTGTCTGAACATGTATTAATAATATTATTATTAATAATAATAATATTACAATATTAATATGAGTATACACCTTTCTCTCAAATTCTACAATACACATATACATAGATAGTCACAGCTAGGTAGAAAGCTGACTCATCCTTCGTGAGCCCAACAAAATCAGCATGCCATCTTGCTGTGTTCTTAACTTTTCTGCTCTGAATTTCTCTGCATTTGAAAGCAAGTATCCACTTATTAAAATATGTCAGTAGGAAGACGCCCGAGAAGGGAGGGGGGAAACAATCCCTAGCCATTCTCCCATGATGTTGTTGCTGCTGTTAATTCCACAGATAATTCCACAGTTAATTCCTTTTAGCCAAGACTGCAACCAAAATCAATATTTGGGTGGAGGGGCAAATGTTTGTGTGTATGGGTGGAGGGGAGGGGTATATTGTGTTGACTGAGGCAGAAAGGCAGAAAGTTCATCCTTTCATCATTTTTCCTGCAAGAATTGCTCTATTACCGATCAGAAAGGAAACACCCTAGATTGTCACTTCTCCTTTCCATACTGTCTAGGACCATCTGATTTCACCACCAACAAAAAAATTTACATGACCCTTCCATATTTGTTCTTTGAAGATTCACTTGATGTGCCAGCTATGATATGAAACATTGACCCTGAGAGGCTGACTTTTTTTTTTTTAAAGGAGAAGAGTCTACTGTTGCATTTTGGAAGCCAACCAATTCCCAGTCCAAATAGAACTGGGCTGCAGTTCCCCAAATATGAATGAAGTTGCCTGGGGTTGCTGGGAATTTTGAAGCTGCCTAATTGCCTCACTCCTCTTTCTTTAGATTCAGGTGCTGAATCTAACTTGGCTGAAGCTTGATCTGCTGGCAATACATTCAACAGTGTTATCCCTATTCCAGCCATTACATCGAGCGAGAAAAATGTCAGAACATGCTGCAATTCTCAGGAGCATTGTGATAACATCCAGCTCCACCTTGAATGCTCTTCCAAAAAACACTCACATGACATGACTTAAAAGGAATTTTGCATATATTTTTCCTCCAGTCTGTTAAGGAACCCATTAATTTAAAAATGTGTCTCAAAGCCCTGGGCGAATCTCACAGGGCTCTCACACT
>JANHFL010000545.1:85064-106658 GCA_032468155.1 Oxyrhabdium leporinum
CACAGGGCTCTCCCACTCCCACCCCCCCACCCCCAAATATTGTGATTTTTTTTTGGAAAAACCCCTTGAGATTGGATGTGCTGACAATTCAAAGGGACGTTTCTCTGTTTGCTTCAGAGTTTGACAATGATTATGTGCAAATGGATGTTTCTTTTAAGTGGCAATGTAGAAACATGTATATGCTTGCAGGATGAGGCATAGCTTAAATATATTTCATTCAGATAATGAGTGAGGGAGTTTTGGCATTCAACAGAACTACAGTACTAACTTAACACCAAAGACCATTCAGACTAACCTCCATGTTGCCGAACCCAAACAGAATTAATAAAAGAGAATATTTGTAACTCAGGGTTGAACTGTGGGGTCCCAGGTGTGCCCTCTAAGCTTGGTTGCTTTCTTGCAGAAGTCTCATTACCCAACTAGGTAACATCATCCACGCTAACACAGAGTGCACCACAAATAGAATTGTTGCTAAGCAACAACACAGTAGAAAGCAGCAAGCAGCAAGCTATTCGAAAGTCCACTGCACATGCCTTACAGGTTCAAATATCATGTGTGAAGCAGACCAAGAATTCACATTGAAATTATTAAATAAGGTTTTAGATTCCACCTTTGTCCTCCACTATCAAAATCCTTACTGACATATACAGAGTGATTTTTCCCAGAAAAAAAAACAAACAAACCAGCCCAGGTTTGCCAGCAAAAGGCAGCCAACAGCAAAGATTATCCATATCCTTCTTTAGGAATAAAAAGGCACAGTTCATTTCTTTATTGCAGGTTGATGCAATGTCATAGAACAAAACGTGATTTTTTGTGTGTGTCTTGAAGTTCTGATTTTGGAGCATCATTATTAGCACGGTTCACAGCTGAATTGCTTGATAGGGCATTAATATCTGCTAAAATGTAGGTCAGCAAACATCTTTTGCAATTTGTTTGCACGGTGGGATGGATCACAGTCATGAACTGGGAGTCAGCCACTTTTCAAGTGGGAGATGCTGTCTAGGAACTTTGCACAATACATAAAAACAAAACGTCCTTGAAAAACAAACTAAACAATTAACAATAAAACAAACTAAACAAAAATATACTGAGATGTTGTGAAATCTCAATGTCTTAACAGGGGTTTAGCAATCTTAGTATGGCCTCCCCGCATATCATGAGATCTCATGAGATTAAGTGATCTTCTGATATCTCATCTATCAACTGTTTTAATTTATTTATTTTTATTTGCTTTGGAGAATAGCATTTAAGGGCTTCAGAGGCACCAAGGGGAACGCATTGCTGAGTTTAGGATTAGATTCCCTAAAATCTATATGAGACTTAAGATGTCAATATGTATTCAATTTACTGATGTTATGTAAATTTTGAAAAAGCTGGACCATCAGCACGCACAGGAATTCACGCAGACAAATCTAGAAACACAGAAATATTTTTATGCTCACCATCAGTCTGCTATCCAGAGAGAATCTTTTCCCAAACTCCTTTTTTACCAGTTGCTGCTTTTTATTCATACTGTTCTTTGTTGGAAATGCCATGTATTTTCAGTTTTCACTGGGAAGAAAATAAAAATATATTTATAAGAAAATAAACTTGTCAAAATAATATTACATCTCTCTGTGTCTGTGTATCTATCTGCCTACCTGAAGTAAGTCTACATATTTCACTCTTAATCTTGATACACACACACATACACACACACACACACACACACACTGTATGTAAGTATATTTTAAGACTGTTGAGGAGCTGGAAGTATAATAGATCTCTCTAGCCCATATACCATAGTGTACAAAACAAATAACATCCAAACTTAAGGATGTGAAGATCAACAACTACTGAGGGTTCTCAGTTCTAAGTGGTTACTTGCCTAGTAGTGATTAGGCAAAATGAAATTCCTCTCCTTCTCTACTGTGGAGAAGGAACATCTCAGAACATCCAGAAGCAGTTGGCATCTTCTGCAGGCCACCTGTTCTTGCTTATTTGCTCAAGAGGTCCACCATCACGAATAGTGCAACTTCAGAGAATGAAGATCATGGACAGATGCACGTGAACTTTAATGAGCAGATGCTTTAATTAGTAATTCATTAGGCTTCAGCAAATAATGACAAGGACTTTAGGAAGGTTAGTGGTCACTGAGTTATTAAATAAAATTCCTCATACCAGTCAAGTCAGGCATTGGAGCAGTGGTGCGCTGCAACCAGTTTAACAACTGGCTCTGTGAGCGCGTGCTTCTAATGTGTGCTTTGCGCGTGCGCACATCGTCCCAAATACGGCAATTTGAAGCTCAACTGCTTACCTTCTAGGGCAGCCCTGGTAGGTAGAACAGCTGAGGTGTGGAAATCGGCTGTGCCATGTGAATCAGCTGAGGCAGAAACAAGGAAATATAGGACAGGATAGGGAGGGGCAGGTAGGTGGGGCCAGCTGATGGTCGGAAATACCAGTTTGCTAGAACCGATCCGAACTGGCATCAGCCCACCACTGCATTGGAGGCTTCTAACATTGTTTAATACTCTCTTCAATGAATATACTATTTAATGTGGCTTTTAACCTGAGGCTCCTTGCTTATGGAAGCTACTCTAGGATTTTCTTGAGTCCCTTTTTCTGATATTAGAGGAGAGCATATACAGTGATTTACAATTCACCTTGCGGGAAAAAATGCACTAATGGTTTCTTATTTTTCATAAATCTAGTTATAACAATGAATATATCATTTGTTTGCATTTATATGTTTATTTGCAATGCTTATGATGATATACCTCGATTCTAGAGAACTCTAAGCATACAGCAGTACATAAAATTAAAAAGGATATAAGCATAAAATCCCAAACAATGGTAGGGATGAATGCCCCCACTCAGAACATCTAGGAGTCAAGACTTACTGAAATAATATAAGTTTACAGAATATTAGCAATATTGGACAATGTGCACCTTTGAAGGAAAGGGTGCTGCTACAGAGGTGGATCTCATCTAACTTAGTGTTTTTCAACCTCAGCAACTTTAAGATGTGTGGACTGGAGAATGCTGGCTAGAGAATCCTGGGAGTTGAAGTCTACACACCTTAAAGTTGCTGTGGTTGAAAAACACTACTCTAGCCTCTATTTGTAAATCTCATAAGGGGTAAATCACAACAGGATTTCTTTAGATGATCAGACCAGATTCAACCCTGACTAGTCATTCTGTGATATATTACATGTACAAGAAAAGGTCCTCATCATGGGGAGAGAGAGAGATATAAAAAATAAGGGCACAGCCTTCCTTCCCCAAAGGCAGTCAGCTGCTGGCAGGGAGGGGTTTACTTTCCTCCTTTGAAGAGATATTCATAGTTGCAGATGACTTGCTATCATCTGCTAATAAATGAATAAAAATGTAGATTTAAAAAAAATGCTCAGGAACGACATTCACAGTCTATCATTTTCCTACACTTTGTATCATCAGTGCATTTTGATTGTCTTGTCTGCATTTGGTTATTTCAAAAGAAGAGGAGGCAGAGAGGAAGAAAATAAGAACAGTAACTTTACGAAGTATTTTTGGTGACAGGAAATGTGGATAAACTCTATAATTTCTCTTCAGGAAAAAATTGTAAATCTGGTTGATCATTGGCCAAATAACCGCTGATTAAATATTAATTTAGTATCCACATGAAAAAATAATATTGATTGTGTTTCATTCCATTCAGTAGAAACTCAATAGAGAATAGTTTTTAGTTTATATATATCACATGCAAACAAGATATAAAAGGTTTGCTTGGTTGACTAGGTTTGCAGATTGCATTCAGTCACAGTGTGGTTTGTTTAGTATTGATAGTGTGTTTTGTATGGCTTATTCAATAAGCTTAATTAAACCATGGCTGAACACACAGAATAATCCAAGTATTCTTTCACTTTGCTGCTCCTTTAGTGCTTTCCATGCTCTATGGCAATGGCAGTAGAGATTTTTACTTAATTCACTATGACTATTTGCAACTAGAAATATTCAAGGGTATTGGGTTATATCATTCTTTTCTTAAAGTGGTAGAATCATGAAGCAATAGAGGTGGCATTTTCAGGGCATCATTTATATGATTGTGTATGTCCTGAAAACAGAAGATTAAGGTTTACTTTAAGGCAGGGGTGGGCATGCTGGCTCAGGAATTCTAGAAGTTGAAGTCCACAGGTTGTAAAGCAATAGCAATAGCATTTAGATTTATATACTGCTTGATAGTGCTTTACAGCCCTCTTTAAGCAGTTTACAACGTCAGCATCTTGCCCCCAACAAATTACTAACCTTGGAAGGATGGAAAGCTGAGTCAACCTTGAGCCGGTCAGGATCGAACGGCTGGCAATTCTGCAGGCCGAATTAGCCTGCAATACTGCATTGTAACCACTGTGCCACCACACTTGCCCATCCCTGGTTTAAGGTGAAGGTAAAACCTTCAAATTGAACTTGACTTTGGTGATTTCACATCCTCCTCCCCATTTGGTTTTCTCAGGGATTCTGTAGAAGTAGCTTTCCACCGCATTTACCCTAAGGTTTTTCAGTTTTCTAGTGTCACCTAAAGTCCTGAGTTTTTCAGGTGAGTTCCCAACCAAGGAGTAGCCAGGTCCAGTCTGGTTAATTTTTCAAGATGAGCAAAGTTCATTTAGATGCTGCCACCAGTTAGATTAGGCTTGCTTTATTATTAATGGTGATGCAGGATGCTAAATAGCTCATACTTCTACCAATGGGGTTATTCACCTGTAACCCAAAGGGCAGCACTTTAGATCCAGACCACATGAGCAGTGGGTATAAGCTACTCCTACAAGATTGCTGTTCAATGGCCAAAATCAAATATGGAAAAAGTTGAGGATGAACAAATGTCTCTATTAATAAAGTGCTACACATATCACGGTTAATTTTCCAGAATCTCGTTCTTAACTCCCCTTACCTCCCTACCGTATATTTCAAGCCCATTCAGAAGACTTTTGATTTCAGTTAGAAATCAAATAGATAGAAGGTCACTAAGCTGCAAGAGCCGAATACGCAAGGCTTTCCGGTTCATAAACTGAAAAGGCCACCATTAACTTTATTTTGTGTCTAGTGTACAAAATAACCGTGATGCATCCTGAAACATTGCTAAAAGGTAATTTTCTGAATTGATTAAAGGTAATATAATTTGATTGATGAAACTATCCTATTCTGATGCTTATAATAACAAAAGTAGGAAACCTCAAGCTATATTCCAATGACTTGTATGGCTCCATTGATTCATAGTTAACCTCCAAAAAGTTGAATATATAATAAAAATGTGTATATAGAAGACAACTTGGCCCACTGTCAGATCTTGTTTCAGGTATACGATATGCTCATTTATAGTTTTCCTTCACTGAGACTCACGAGTTTTCTCTACAACATGTCAATATTTTTATAAATGCTCAGTGATCACTGCTAAGAAGTTCCCAATCAGTTCCCAATCAGAAGTGTGCAGCCTTATCCTATACATTGCCACACCATCCTTGTCTAACTATTGACGTTGAACATAATTTCGGTTCTCCTGAAGTTTGAACAACATTGATGAATGCTATCAAAGTCATAAGGAAAATCTATCTGGGTGACCAATCAAACTTTATTATGGGTTGAATTCTAATTAAAAGTTTGCTGGGCAACATAGCAACATAACATTCAACTACAATCATAGATCTGTACAATTAAGGTTCACTGCAGAAGATGAAAAGAAGTTGGAATTGTGTTTTGATCAGATGATAAATAATTTGTGTTGATTCTTGATGGAAACATACCCTTGGGATGTTTTTTTAATACCAAAGGAACTGTGTTTTTTTCCCTTAAAAAGCTAGCATTGAAAGGACAAGTAACGCAAGGTATAATATTCCTCTGCATGTATTCAGAAGTGAATACCACTGATTTAAAGAAACAGGGTGCATATATAGTTGCAAAATTAGAATAGGTTAGCTATAGACTCAATGAAGTTTATCTCTGGACTCTGCAGAGGGCTGAAATTTAATATCCAGAATGAAAATGATCCACGTTATTTCTTCATTTCTACACAAGGCTGAATGTTGCCCACTCCAGAGACTCCCAAGGATTTTTGAATATTCAAGCGACACCAGCTCGTATAATAACAGAAAAAGAGTTCAACGGTTTTGATCAGTACAGCTCTGGGAAATGTCATGTCAGAATGCCTCTGGTTGAGGAACATTAGACTATGAAAGCAGCTTTGTCAGATCAGGCCTAGGGGTGTTTACACAGCATTCCATCTTATAGCAATCAATAAGTTGCATCTAGAAAGCCCTCAAACAAGAAATCAAGGTAGCCAGCTTTCTCCACTTTTGCCTCCATGTATCTTAGTTTGTATAACATAACTAATATGCCTTCCTCTTCCTCTATTCCCTATTTTCCCCACAACAACAACACTGTGAGGTGAGTTGGGCTGAAAGAGACTGACCCAAGGGCACGTGGCTTGATTTCATAGCTAAGGCAGTGCTAAAATTCATTGTCTTCTGCTCTCTAGCCTGATGACTTAACCAGACCAAACTAGACTATGTTTAAACCATCCCTAACTCTGCTGGGTTAATATTATGTTTATTCCTTATTCCCACAGTCTCCAAGGATATTATAGCACATCATAGCAACATATTATTAATTAGCTTTTTTCACCCATTCCATGGAGTGGTGGGAGGGACTGGGACCAGAAGTGGGTATGATGACAGCAACTCTTATGCTAATATAAGTCCTTGGCAGCTCAAGGATGAGTGGAAAGCATTTCAGCTCAGCAGTGTGGACAAGTTCTTGGATGCTGTTAATGGCAGGGGTCCAGTTTGGGAGATAGGAAAGGCAGAAGAGAAAAAGCTTGAAGGATAGAAGGAATGTCTTTCTAATACCTTCTGCTTTCCAACATCTATCACATATCATTGATGCTTTATTTGTCTAATAAGGGACCACATCTGGCTAGGTAACAAATAGATGGATGTTGTCGGTTTTCTACTATGAAATGGAACTCCTGTATTACTTTTTCCTTGGCTCACACTTGATTTGCACTCTATGCAAATAGTTTTACAAGTACTAAGTCTCTTCTGCAACTACATCAGAAGCAATAATGTCTTAAGTGCAGAGGGGAGAAAGCTAAGTAGGCAATTATATGTGCATTTTATAGCCATTGTGCTTGCAAATACATAAACTATGCTAACACTTAGCAAATACAATGAGAAGGAAATTGTGAATCCGATAACAATCGCTGTAAACAAATTGAAGTGCCATGTTCATTATCCATGTAGCCGTCCACGCCAGGAACAGTGTTGCCAGGTGAAAGAGCGGAAACCAAATCATGCAGAAAACCGTTTCATCAGAACATAAAGACAATTATAACATCTGTTAATCTTTTGTGCCAGATGTAATTAGGTTCTATGGAGAAGTCACCCCTTAAGGATGATTCCTTCAGCATCTGTTCAAAGGACAAACAATTGTGGGTGGGTAATAAATGACCCTTTACAAGCAAGCAGTAAAATGTGCATAGCGTGAAGTATAAACAGATCACTTTCAGAAAAAGCCAGTGCTTAGGCTTAACTCTTTGCTGAAAAATCCCGGAGTACCAACAGAATCGCTATGTATATGGTTTACATTTGTTAAAAGAACATGAATCATAAAAGCCAATGCTTTCTTTGTCCTTCGTTGTTTACTGTCGACATAGGCTTCTAACCTAAAAAAGTTCAGCTAATAATTTTATCACTTTTTTCCAAACATCTCTATCTGTACAGGTAGTCCTCAGCTTATGACTACAACTGACCCCAAAATTTCTGGTACCAAGCGAGACTGTTGTTAGGTGAGTTTTGCCCCATTTTCTAACCTTTATTGCCACAGTTGTTAAATGAATCACTGCAGTTGTTCAGTTAGTAACACGGTTGTTAAGTGAATCTGGCTTTCCCATTGACTTCGCTTGTCAAAAGGTCGCAAAAGGTGATCACGTGATCCCGGGACACTGCAACCATTATAAATTTGAACCAGTTACCAAGCATCTGAATTTTGATCCCGTGATCATGGGGAATACTACAAGAGCTCTTAATGTGAAAAACCGGTCATAAGTTACTTTTTTTTAGTGCCATTGTCACCAGCTGAATGGTTTTAAGTCAAGGATCTACCTATATAGTCCTTTATTGACTGATGATTGAAGTAGTTATTCACAAAAAGATTATACCTGGGAATTCCTTTGCTGGGTTTTTTTTTAAATCCCTGAGATTACAAATTTTATTCTAATTCAGTTCAGTCAGAAATGAAAACATTTCCACATTAACTACAAATAATACTAGTTTCTTATTTGTTTAAAAAAATCAAAGCCATCAAATACCCTGTACAAATCCTGACCTTTAAAATGCGTATAAAGGTAAATGTTTATTTAAATTACCTATTGCCTTATTATTCAGCTTAACATGGCCCTCTGCTGGCAATACTCACCTCCAAATTTTACCAGCAAAAGCGTGTTTTGAAAGGACATAGCGTGAGCAGATATATTTCAGAACAAGCAGCAAACTCATTTAAAAGAATGAGTTATTAAAAAAAAAAACAACCAGCATTGTGATGAATATAGAAAGTTGCCTGCTTACCTACTCCGTGAAACAAATGTTGAATGGCCAAACTGCAATCTACAACACAACTGATTTCAGAGCTATGTCACAATTTAGAGATCCTGTCTTTGAAAAGACGCACTTGTTTTTCATGCTTGCAGTGCCATGGGCATGGGGTGGTGGTGGCAGGAAGTCTACTAAAAAACAGTTCAACTATCTTATAAAATAACAGAATTGATCTTCTAGTCCAACCCCCTGCTCTAGCCAGAGTCCCTATACCATTTCAGACAGATGGTTGTCCAATCTCTTCTTGAAAACCTCCGGTGATGGAGCACCCACATCTTCTGAAGGCAAGCCATTCCATAGGTTAATTGTTCTCACTGTCAGGAAATTTCTCCCTAGTTCTAGGTTGGTTGTCTCCTTGATTAGTTTCCATCCATGGCTTCTTGGGTTGCCTTCAAGTGCTTTGGAGAATTGATTGACCTACTCTTCTTTGTGGCAGCCCCTCAGATATTGTAACACTGCTATCATGTCACCCCTATTCCTTCCTTTCATTAAACTAATGAAATTCCTGCTCTTATATATATTAGGTCATCAAACAAAAAACAAACCAAACCAAACCAAATACCTTCATTTGAAAAGAACCAGCATTTTGTAGCATTTTCAATGTGCAACCTTTAAATACACATAAGGATTTTCCATGGCACGGAAACCCTTTTGATTCTCTTTAGAATCAAAGGAGCTCTTGTAGACCATCCAGCTCAGGGGTGTCAAACTCACGGGCCGTGGGCCGGATGCATCACGTGGTGGCTCCACCCCTGTCCAGTTTAGCAAAGCGGGAAAAAGTCCCGATACGTCACATGACACCGCCGCGTCGACGTGAGTTTGACACCCCTGATCTTGCTGAAGCCAACCATCTCCAACACATCTCCAACCATCTTCAGCCTCTGCTTGTGGAGGAGTGGAGGAAACCACTGTCCATCAGGGAACTGCATCCCCTATCAAAATGTCTTAAATCTCTCCAGGCTCCTCCCAAACAAGTTAAAGCTGTATTCTGGAGACTGAATTTAGGGGTGGGAAACAAAGGATTGAAATGAGCCGGTTACGACTCCTTCTCCCTTTCTTTTAGGGTCCCTTCCAATTACTAAAAATGGACCAAAATTGGCCTGAGGAAGGAAAGAAGGAAACAGTGATTTCTGGCTTTGAGGAAGAAGGTGGAAATGAGAGTGGAAGAGCTACAGAAGCCTTCTACTCCAAACTGAAACAAAAAAAAAAAGTGCCACCAAATTTTTGCGCTTTTACTGAATGGCTTTTTGATGGCTTAGCCTTAAAATGCCAAATGGGTGTTGTGGCTTGGCACACAGGTCGCCCATCTCTGGGCTACGTTACTTACTGTTAAGGAAGGACCAGGAGTACTTTCCTATCATAGCTTCAAGTACTAAATTAAGCAAAAAAATTTCCCTTTCTGAGTATAGTGATTAAATCATGTTCCGGTAAATTAAGTCCCAGTAAATCCTATTAAATCACAATTTTGACATCCAAACCAGCTCCAAAAGAAGAAAAATATGCTACAATAGTATCATAACTGTAGCCAACATAATAGTCAGGCAAAGCACATAAAAGCTGCCCATGAATATGGGACTGTGTGAAATGAATTTTTGCATACACACACACCCTTTCTTTAAAATATACAAAACCAAGAGTTTCTTAATAAAGGACAGTTTATTATTCTGATTTATTTCCACCTCACTCAGAGCAGCCGGTCCTAATAATGCCTTATTTTCCATCCGTGGTTATTATTATTATTTTTTCCTTTTAACGATAGGTAGATTATCCGCCTGTGTTCCTGTTTTACATTTTCAAAGGAAAAGAAAAAAGAAAGAAAGTAGGAAGAAGAGGCAAGAAAAAGGAGGAGCAGGAGGAGCAGGAGAAGGGAGAACTGTTGAATTGAACAATTGAGATAAGGCTGGAGCCTTATAATCAATTAGCGCTGTCAAAGGAAATAATTTGCGACACAAATTTCCAGCTGCACGGCTCTATTATGCATTCAGGCCATTCAGGCCTCATCTGAGTCTGAGAAAACAAACCGGATCTTTCGGTGGCAAGCCTATCAAAACACGGGGCTCAACAGAAACATCGGTTCTACAAATGTCCATCTTTCCGCAGCGTAATATTTACTGGCTGTTTTATTAACCAGGCTGCCTTGGCACTGATTTTGCATTGTTCACAGCGCAATAGGCAATTCCCACCACAGCATTCGGCACCGTCTGTCACACTACATGTCTTACTGGAGTTTGATAACTTAGTGCCGGTCAAAAGTAATCACCATGGCAAGAGCTTTTAAAAGAACAGTCGTATGCCTCAGTTTCTTCATCATTTGGGCAACTATCAGAAAATCACCCCCCCAAAAAAAAAATTTGGCTGCTGAAAGTGTTTATTTTTTATTTATTTATTTACATGTAAAATTTATACGGCTGCTTCAAAGTGACTCTGGGTGGCTTACAACAAAATATTAAAAAAATAAATTTAACATTTATTGCTTAATATATATCTATTTAAAAAGTCATTATTAAAAAGTTTTAAAAGCTGTAAGGCATAAAGGAGATGTTAAGAGCAACAGTGGAGCCATGTCACGATCTCATTGGTCCCTTCCCAAACCCCAATGTCATGGCCCCCTCCCCATTATTATGGCAGCCAGTGGCAAGCATGCATCAAAGGAAAATCCCAAGCTGGAGATCCGGCTGACGTGATCCCCCAGGCCTAATGACATAGATGGGTTTTATGGGACTTCTGGAAAATAAGGAGGGAGAGTGCTAACCTCACTTCACAGGGGAGGCACCAAGGTAGAAATGGCTCACCTCCTGGGACCCGCCAAGCATCCTATAATACAGGACTTGCAAGATCCGAGACCTGCTAGATCCAATGGGGTGGGCAGATGTAACTGAAGAGAGGCGGTCCCTCAGGAAAACCAGCCCAATGCCAGGAAATGCTGTAAAGGTCAGAAACAACACCTTGAATTGGAACTGGAAGCCAGCGTGGCAGCCAATGCAGCTCACAGAAGAGAAATGTAATACGTGCTGTTCTAGAAGCACATATGACTGCTTAGACTGCTGCATTTTGCACCAGCTGAAGCTTCCCGATACTCTTATGGGCGTCCCCTATAAAGCACATGACAGTAATCCAATCAGGAGGTGACTGGGACATGGTTGACTGTGGGCAGAACTCTCCCGATCTGGGAATGGGCACAAGTGGACACGACACAAAGCTGTGCAAAGGCCCTCCTAGCCACCTGCTCTTTGAGCTGGAGTCATGAGCTCGGGAAGACCTCCAGATTTTGCCTGGAAGCTGTCTGGGTCACCTAGCATCAACAATAACACAGTCCTAGAACCAGCACATCCCAACACATAAAACTACTCAGTCTTTCCAGTTCAGCTGAAGCCTGTTATTTCCTACTCAGATCCTCATAGGAATAAGATGTTCATGGCATTGCTTAATTCAGAGATACAGTATGTAGTTAGTATGCTGATGATTCCTCACCCCCAACGTGACAGATGAGCTCACCCAGAGGCCTCTTGCAGTTGTTGAATAGGAGCAAAGAGAACACCAAACCCTGTGATATTCCTCATTTCTACAGTAGAGTTTAAATTCAGAGAATCTTTCTTAGATGTAATTTTAATTTCTTGCACTTTGTTGGCTCTACTTTATATAGTGGACCATTCTGCTTTAAACCCAGTGATTTTCAAACCAGGAGCCACGGTGGTGCAGTGGTTAGCATGCAGTCTTGCAGGCAAACGCTGCCCACAGTCTGGAGTTCGATCCTGACAGGACTCCGGGTTGACTCAGCCTTCCATCCTTCTGAGGATGATAAAATGAGGACCCAGGTTGTTGAGGGCAATATGCTGATATTGTAAACCACTTAGAGAGGGCTGTAAAGCGCTATGAAGCGGTATATAAGTCTAAGTGGTATTGCTATTGCTATCACGGATTGAATATGGCTTTGTTCATTTCAAAATGAACATAAGCATGAGAGTAGGTGAATGGTTAACTATTGCCAGGAGAATGAAGATCTCCACTAATTGATATGTTAGCCAAGTAGAGATTTGGGAATAGAAAGTAAATTAAAGCTGAGGTTTTCACCTTATTCACAGTGATAAGGAAATAATCTCAATCAATAGTCAAATAGGATGAGGCCTCTTAACATTGCCATATATCACTATGCTATCAGTTGAATTAAGCTTTAGAAGGAATGAGGTATAAGTACTACAAATCCAATAACTTAAGAGTCTTTCTACCTGAATCTATACCTGTCTTGACAAAGTAAAACCCATACAGTTTCATTTTTTTTCTCTGCCTTTCAAGAATTCGTCTTTGTCATTCTCCAAACAGGCCATTTACCTCCTCCTTGGCTGTGTCAGTTTCCAACCAGGTATCTGTCTTGCATCCTTAAATCATAATTCTTTTTCCCATTTCTCTCAGAGAATAAGAACCAGCAAGATTTCTTTCTCCCTTTTCTTACAGTCTGCTTCACATATTACACTGTCTGATTTATATATTACATTGATCTATGGTTTGCTTAACCGTTGAGTAAGTCACAAATGACTTATTTGTGGCTTCACTAAGCCACAAACCATGCTTTACAAACTTACTTCATACACTGAAGTAAGCCGCAAACAAGCAACTCCCATTATAGCTTAATTCTATCTCCCTGGCTCTATTTTTGTTACAGGTTAAGGCACTTGTATGCAAATATTGTGGGCCACTTCAAAGAAGTTTTGGATTTTGGTGTTCTTATAACCTCAGGAGTGTTGTTGGAGAGATGATTAATTTCTAGCTCAAGTGTAGTGCAGTTGAAAGTGCTCCAAAGATAGGGTATTTTTGTTTTGTTTTGTTAATTTCAGGGGTGGGCTGCTGGGGGTTTGTGAGGGTTCGGGTGGACCCTTAGCAAAGATTCTACAGGATTCACTGAACCCCCAAATCCCACTCCTGGCTGGGCCTGCCCACCCCTCCCACCTAAGCTCTTGAGTTTTTTCCCCCTCTCCTTTTCATGTAGAGGTGGAGGTAAAGGTTGGGAGAGGTGTTGCTGCAGATTCTGCTGGATCTCAATGCAGCAATGGTCTTTATTCTCTCTTCTCAGAATATTTAAATTAGCAAAAGTGAAGACTATCAAAGATTGCCCTCAGACTGCATTTAAGAAATTCTAATAGTAGCAGCACGGAAGTATACTTAGTATAATTTTACCTCTCTGTTTTAATTTGATCTATTCAATTTAGACATCACCCAAGTTCTACTGACTTTGGCCAGTGTACAATAAAACAAACAACAGACAAACAAAATACAATAAGAGAATAAAAGAGTAAATCTCAAAAAAATGGCAACCTCACCAATACACAATCCAGCAGCGGCCCCAAGGAACCTAACCCAAAGCTTGGAAAAAACATCTAGGTTTTTAAGACTTTCCAGAATGTCTGCAGGGTGGGCTCGCATGGTGTCAGGGGGAATCTCATTACAGCGACCAGATGCTGTGACAGAGAATGATGCTTCTAGGGTCTTGTAGATAATACTCTTTAACTGAAAGGACCCCAAGCTTGTCAACTCTATTGGATTGAGTCAATCCGTAGAAGATAGGTGCCTCTAGTAATTAGGATCTATGCCTTGTAGGACTATATAGGTCATAACTATCACCCTGAATCACAACCAGAATCATAACAGGAACCAGTGCAAATTGCAAAATAGGGTGTCATTTGTGCATATTGATGCACGTCCAGCACTGCCAAACATGCTGCATTCTGGACCAGTTGAAGCTTCTTAGTGGTCTTCAAAGTCAGCTCTTATGCACAGCACATTGCAATAACTGACTGATAAGGTGACAAAGGCATAAATGACTGTCTGAAGGGCCTCCCAATTTAGGAAAGGGTGCAACCGGTGGACCAGATGAAGTCACACAAAGGCCTTCTTGGCCACAGCTGCCTTCCTGCTTATCTAGGAGATGTGAGTCAGGAATACCACAGATTATCCCACATTCTTTAATGGAGAAGTATGGAATATTCCAGAATCTAAATAGCTGCAACAACCACACCACTCAGTCTTGATGGGATTGAGTCGAAGATAGTTCCTCTTCATTCAAACCTACATAGCCTTTACAGACTGGGATAGAACCTCAAGGTCAAGGTCAAAAGTTAGAAGCCACTTTGGGAACCCTACTAAATCTAGAAAAAATATTTTAAAAATCTGAAAAAAGGGGAAAAAAATATAACATTCTGGGCAGCTTACAAGGAAGAGAGGAATAAGTAACTAGAAAAACAGCCATAGATATTTTTTTAAAATGCTACTATATGCAAAAGACTACCCTCTTGATTGGTAAAGATCTTTATCTTAATTATGATTAAGGACACATTAATTATACATTAATAATTGCATTAGTAGTTTAAAAATACTTCTTGTTGTGATGTAAAACCCACCACAGCAATATCCGCAGGGCTTGTAAACACCTTATTTTAAATCCTTTCTGTGCTAAAAAATGTGTTGGGCAATGTTTTTTGCAACCAAGAGCTACATTTTCTATTCATTAATTCTTCTTCCCAAGGGAAATCTAGGGATTTAAACTGGGTATGTTAAAGCCTCACATAGATATAAATATTTGGTGTGGTGGGTTTTTGTTTTGTTTTGGGTTTTTTTGCTAAAATCAGATCATACTAGTGAAAAATGGTGGGTTTCATGCTGAATTCCAGTGGTGTCATCTGAGAGAGCTTTGTGGGGAAGTACAAATGGGAATGGGCCCCAGATTATCTAGCTTTGCCTTCAATCTTACAATCTTTCAATCTTACAAAGCCCCTAATTTTCTCCCTTACTTGGCTTGTTTTCAATGAAATGAAAGAAACAGACAGAAATATCATTAAATAAATAAAGTGATGAGAGCATTCTGAATAAATGTACAGGCATAGAATTTGTGGGTTGGGGAACAAAAAATAATAATAATTAAGCAACGATCAAAGGAAACCCAAGGTGGAAATAAAATAAGAAGGAATGTGAAAATAATTCAACTCCTCCCCTTACAAAAGGCTTGGATGATGTGAGTTGAATAAACCTATTCTAATATTGAAGATGTAGGGGCTTGGTTTTCAGGTGTATTTGTACTTTACCTATCTCTTCAGATCTGTGGAGTCAGTGTCCTTAGAGTGAAAAGTGAATCATGGAATGGAAAACATACCGTTTGTTCCCAAAGATTCATCAGAATTCTGAAAATAAAGCGGTCAGGCAAAGCTAAAAGTATGAAAACCTTATGAAGAGAGAGTACAGAAAGAAGATGAGGGAACACAAGAAGATATCTTGATCATCTTCTCTGCCTCTATGAGGCGGTAGGAGCAATATTCAGAACAGCCTCTTCTTGCAACAGGAAGAAGGAATGAGAAAGCATTGTAAAATATATTATTCCATAAAATATCTAGGGGAACTTTGATGATTAAAAATACAATCCTGTGTGGATGATCGTTCAGAAGTATACCCATTTGGGATAAAGCTGGCTTATTTCCAGGGAAGTGCATAGGGGATTGTATCCAAAAACTCAAATTCTAGACAGATTTACAAGGGATTAAGTCCCATTAAATCCTATTATGTTCTCTTCCATGTCAACACGAGTAAGTAAGATTGCCCAGAGGGTGAGAAGGGACAGCATGGCAAATTCACATCATCTCTTTTTCTGCTTGCTCTTTAGTAAATATTTCATGCAGCTTTATTTGTAATTTTGGATTAATGTACACTAAGCTTTCTGAAAATGTATGTTGCAGAAGCATGCAGCAATTGTGATTTGAAGTTGCTCCTTCTACTACTAAAATTATAGTGAACATTCCTCGGTCATGTTCCATCCTATGCACTATTGGTAACATCATCCAAACTTTCAGTTGTTAATAAAGGACTTCAGTTTCACACATTTTTGACGCCCTGAAATTTTTCAAAGCTTGTGTGCAGATCTGTATTTTTTCTAAATCTATCAAACTAAATAATCCAATTTTGAAGCACTTAACTTCAAAATTATACAAAGTAGATGAATATTTTCAAATTCAACATTTAGCTAGTGACAAAATATTCATTATAGCATTAGCCTTAAAATTGTAGACAGATGAATCAATTACCCCCCAAAAAGGTAGAGCTTAACATCCATAAAATTTGAAGTCAAAATCAAACTCATGCTCCGCTCTGACATTCCTGTTTTATGAGAAAATGCATAAAACATATTAAACCACCTAACTATCATTCTGCCTAACAGTTGCCAGTTTGCTAATTAACAGTAACCCCCAGCTGCAAGACTGAAGCATAGTAAATAGAGTGACAAGAAAAGAATCAGACATGTGAAAATAACAATAATAACAACAACAATAAACCCCTTACTTGCTGTTGCTCCATTAAAACTTGCTCCAGTACTAGAGAAATGGAAAAACCTGTGGAAGTATCAGGCAGTCCAGATTCCTCTTGAGTGAATGCTGTGTTTATTTACCAAGCCTTAAAAATTTCTGGTGTGGAGTACTGAATGAGCTCTCAAATTCATCATGAGCGCAGTTGAAAGTCCTACTGTAACTGCAGACATAAAAGTTTGCTGCCAGTTAGTTTTTCTGCAGCTCCGTACTTGTAAATACAAGCTCTGTGGACAAAGTCCCAAATGACATCACAAGCAGCTGCTTATTGTTGAGTCTTTATTAACTGGCTGTCAAAAAAAAGAAAGAAAGAAAGAAAGAACTGCGAGGGGTGGGGAGGAACCACTGTCTCTCTCCTGAAGTGCAAGCTGGGAGCGTAGTAAGAATTTTGCTTATACATATGTAAATACTTGTGATTATCTCAACTATGCTTTCCTTAGGAGCATGAAGCCAAGTTTCCGTAGGAATCCTATCCTTGCCAGACCCCAAAGGAAAGGAATACAAAAGACATACAGCCAAATAAATAGATGCTTAGTAAATTAAACGCTGCACTTTTTTTTTTAGACCCTGAATGCTTTAAGCATGACTCTATCTATAAATATTATATAGAAGCATTATGGACTTAGCGCAGATTTAAAATTTATTTACTAAATCAAAAGTTGATAGAGTATGCTGGATCTTCCAGTAAAAAGGGAGGGTAAACATTAGGGCCCCGCACAGCGTATATTGCAAAGATTGCAGTTCTTTCGTTACACAAATATTTGTAAATAGTTTGTAGGATTAATAGTTTCTCTCTAAACAGCATTGTCCATGCGGTATTTCGTAGCACAATAAACTGTAGCAAATATGTAAAAGAAGAGAAGAAATGCGAGTCTGTAATCCTTCATTCACAATGTAAATTGGAGTGACATTACTACTAGCTCTTTTTTGTTCTTTTCCCCAGAGTAAAAAGGGAGAAGAATCCTTTGGAAATGACAAAGGCAGCTATTCAGCTTGTGGTAGCTGATAAAACAAAAGAAAATATTGACCTTTCACTCCTCCTGGGTCTTCAGACTGGCTGGTTGTTTTTGTGTAAAACAAGAACAGCATCTTCTAGTCTTCAAGAACTTGGTGTTTGCAGCCGTGCTCCACATTCTTGTCCCTAGGAATGCCTCCTCAAAGAAAGGCCTTAAGCTAAAGTCACACTAAATCTGCGCTTATTTCCCAGAAGCTGGCCTTTTCAAGTGAAGTCTTAGATCACTGGAAGAGGAACATGACAGAAGTGCTACTGTGTACACTAATATCTTTTCTGTGCTGGGAATGTAAACATGGAGAAACTTCAGAGTAGGGAAAATTCCAAGCGGGTTTATGAAGGGGAAAAAAATATATGAAGAACTACAGGTTCAACGAGCAAAGTGATAAAGAGGGCTTAAATATGAATTTGGATATTGATGCTTCTGGAGAATTGGTTTCAAAATTCTGACTTGGGTTCTTGGGGTTCTCTGAGTTGGGTTGTCCCTGCAGGGGTTTCTTTCTCAAACCCCAAGACCCCAACAGTTTAATTCTGAGCTACATATATTTTCTACTATTGAAATCCTAGTTTCCATACATCTCCAAATTATGCTTTCTAAGTTCAAATTGTGCTTTCGGAAACAAGACATTTTGCACAAGAGAACAAACACGAGAATTTTTTGAGCCTCTCAATTATCGGTGGACTTCAAGTCCCAGAATGTTGGCAGTTGAAGTTCGCAAGTCTTAAGCCTTCATGTTCAGTCAAATATAATTTGTTGAAGCAACCCTGATACATCTGCAATATCTTTGGATTGTGTACCGTAAAAGTGTACCAGGTGGAAGGTGGCCTAGATACATCCAAAGACTTAGTATGCCTGATCATACTATCTATTGTAGTCCCTCTCTCCCATACATTAATTATTTATTTAATATATCAAATCTCGAAAATGGTCATCTCACTCGCTGACTAGCAGTAGCACCTGTAGTAAATGTTTTATTTGGAATTTGTAGACAGAATGCGATGGCATTTGCAAAGTAATTAGTTTTATCAGGACATCAAATTCCTCAGAAATCAGTGGAAGCATTTTCAAGTTATGCTTGAATATAAATTTTGATTTGAAAAATCATTGGTCATTTGAAGAAGCAGGGTACTGTGTTCACATTGATGGCAGATCTCACCAAAGTTACTTAAGTTTGGTTTCAGGGAAACATGAAAGGAAATTCAAGAGGAATTATTCATCTTTGTGAAGATGAAGAAACTGACTGTGCCTCATGGTGCAAAGAGAAAAATTAAACAACATTCTTCTCACGCAAGTTGCATTGGGCGTGTATTCAAAAGAGTCCCTTCAATTTGGCCTTCTTCCATTTTTTTTTCCCCCTTGGTAAAGGGAAATGCGTTGGCATGTGGAAACAGCCAGGAGCAGCTATCAAAGCAGCTGCATTACCTGGAAAAAGGACATGGCTGCTTTAATCATCCAAAGAGACATGTGCCCTTACATGTTCCTATGCATTGTGAAGCACCATGTCTGAAGAATATGTACAGCCTTGTAAATAATCTTCTATGTATATATTAAAGATCTTTTTCCAAATGTATAAATTATTTGTAGTAAAGTAATGAACTGTACATAATTTTTAAACTCTTTTTACGACCCTATAATCCTTTTTTATCAAGGTGGAGTCGGGGCAACTGAATGTAGCTGAGCATTTACTGGTCGGATACCCTTCCTGATGCCTATGTGGTGTTGTCAGCAGATATTTTCTCTTTGCCCCCTGAGAAACATCTGTCACTGCCTAGGATTGAATTCTCAATCTCCTGAGAGTGAGGTGAGTATCTTCACCTCTAGGTCATGTTGCTCAAGAAACTGTATATAAAGGACATATAAATGTCCTTATATAATTCATTAGGTTTGCTCAATGTGTGACTAAGGATCTATGACTTACTTCTTGGTAATGTGCAATGAAACATTTTCAAAATCAAATCTGCCATAAAAGAGATAAGTAATCCTAAAGGTATAAATAGATTTTCAATTATCCCACTACTTTAGCTCTCAGTCCAGTCATCAGAGTTATGAACTCCGCTGAACTGAAACATTATTGCTCTGTGCACATTCAGGCTCTTTTGCTTGTAAAATAAGATTCTTTTGATTCTTCTAATAAAAACTCATCTCTAATCAGTTGATTACAAGTGTAAGGAGTAGATTTCCATCCAGGTTTGAAGGAAATGTAAGAACATCTTCACAAAAATGTATTACCATGAACTTTTGTTCTGGGTTTATCCTAGTGCAGAATTTGCTTTACTCATCTAGTATCTTGCTGCAGGTTGGTTTCCAAAGAACAATATTTACTTAATATTTATGAAAAAGGAGGAAAGATATCTAGGATAAGGCAAACCAACAAAAGAGAAACAAGACAAAGTACATGTCTATAGCATGCATGTATTTTTGTCTAACAAATCTATTTGAAATAGCCAAAATAAATAAAATTTGTATCACAGGTCTAACTTACAAATCATAAGGATTAGGATCTAGGAAGTAGTAGAAAGACAGAGAAGTATGGTCACTGGGAAATATTCCTCTCTGATAGATTACTCTTATTTATCTACTAAGCTATTATTGCAAATTGTGTCCCAACCAATAGCATTGTAAGAGATGTGTGTATCTCTGGGGGGGGGGGGAAGAACTTCAGACAAAACAGTTTAGGGTCCTGTTAAAAAATGTTAGGCTCATCATGGCATTCTGGTCACCACAACCAGAACTATGTCTTCCCCTTCTGCCCAATGAATTAATCAAGCATTTAACTTGAGAAAACTTTCCACTGCATGAGACACGTATCATTTAGCAGGCATCACAATCTATTGGGGGGGGGGGAACACAGTCATTTAAATTAGGGCTGTCCACTCTCATAATTGTGAGGAGAGGACCTGAGGACTGCTAAGAGATGGAACAGATTTTGTGCAAGATATTTTGGGTTTTGCCTTTTAACAGTGATATGATCCATTTTAGGGCTTTCTCTGAAGTTTTGAATACTTCTCATCACAAAATATCTGTGCAGTCTGTTTTCAACAATCCTAGTCAGAAGGGCCTCTCATGGCCACAAAAAGACTTGGGCACTGTGTGCGTGCATGTGTGTATGTGTGCGCGTGTGTGTGTGTGACATTATAAAGTCTTGTGCATTATGAGAAGATATTTGCCCTGTATTGTTCATATTGCATGGATCATTCTCTTTGGATCATAATGTAAAAGAGGAAATGTAGGGATGTTCATCAATATTCCCAGAAGCCAAAGGATCAATATATACTGGTGGGGTGTTCTGTCTCCTCTATGAGAAAAAGACACAACCTTAACATGTTTCACCCCATTTCTTCCTCTTCTGTAGAAGCTTTGGGCATAGCCTCTAACAACAGACGTCTTCTCCTGGTCAGTTGGCATCAACAAAAAACCCATAGTTTTCTTGAAAAGAGAATGGCAATAACTGAAAAAAGGGATGAGTTAGTGTCAAGCAGCAGAAGCTGGCTTGCTATATCTGTCCTCCTCATTAAGCGAATATATGAAGATGTCCACACTTCAGCCTTTATCTCCTGTCAGTTTGTAAAGCCTAGGTGGCGCAGTGGTTAGAGTGTTGAACTGCAGGCCACTTCTGCTGATTCAATCTAGCGGTTCAAATCC